>JAVIWB010003342.1:0-46330 GCA_031893035.1 Dermolepida albohirtum | reverse complement strand
AGAGTTGGGGTTCATATTATGAACCTGAGTCCAAAAAAGACTCCATGGAGTGGCATAAAAAGGGCACAGCAACTCCCAAGAAATTTAAAGTGTCACAATCAGCTGGGGAAAACTCATGGCAACGGTATTTTGGGACTCGGAAGGAATATTGTTGATTGATTATAAAGATAAAGGTGTTTCTATAACCGGAGAATATTACGCTTCAATATTAGAGCGACTAAAAGAAGCCATTAAAGAGAAAAGACGGGGAAAATTTGACAAAAGGTGTTCTGCTTTTGCACCTACAACGCGCCCGTCCACAAGAGCCGCGTTGCGTTAGCTGCCCTGCATAAGGTGGGCTTCGAAATTGTGAATCACCCACCCTACAGCCCAGATCTGGCCCCGAGTGATTATTACCTGTTTCCGAAAATGAAAAAAGAGTTGCGGGGTAAAAAATTTACTGCCGATGATGAAGTCAAGGAGGCAGTTTCGGCGTATTTTGCAGATAAAGAAAAATCATTTTTTTATGAGGGTATAAATAAATTAATTGAAAGATGTGAAAAATGTATCCGTCTTGCAGGTGAATATATTGAAAAAGAAAAATAATTTGGTTTTTTTATTTCCACCCCTTGTCCCCCATTCCGCGAATATAAAAACGCTCCCTCGTACGAAAGCAAAACAACATAAAACGACTGAATTGGGATAAAGAACATAAGAATTGGACAATTGATCAGTGGAATAATGTGTTGTGGACAGACGAATCGAAGTTTGAACTTTTCGGTAGTAAAAGGCAAATATTCGTAAGAAGATCCGCAGGAGAAAGAGTACTGCCAGAATGTATTGTGCCTTTTGGGGGTGTTTTGGTGGAAGATCTGTAGGCGATCTCGTCAAAATTGAGGGAATCCTAAGAAAAGAAGGCTACAAGGAAATTTTAGAAAATAACGCTGTTCCTTCAGGACTAAGGATTCTTGGCGAAAACTTTGTATTTCAACAGGACAACGATCCGAAACACACTTCTAGATTGTGTGGCGATTACTTGCGTCAACTAGAAGAGCAAGGGCAAATCTCTATAATGGTATGGCCAGCTCAAAGTCCTGATCTGAACCCAATAGAGCTTCTTTGGGAAGAATTAGACCGGAAGGTTCGAGAACGTACTCTATCATCCACCACTATACCGTGGGAACAACTTCAAGAAGCCTGGGCACAAATTACAGAAGATACACTGCAAAAATTAATTGAAAGGATGCCGCGGTTAAGTGCCGCAATTATCAAAAATAAAGGTGGGCACATTGATGAGAGCAAAATTTAATATAATTAATGATAAAGTTTTTATATAAGAAAAATGTAACTATTTTATGTTTATTTTACACTATTGCATTGGTACAATAAATAAATTTTCAGTACACATTTGATAGTTTAATAATTTTGGCTAAAACTAAGGGTGGGCAAATAAATATGACCGGTAGTGTACATGTTTTCTTTACGGTTACTGGAGTGAAACCGCATCTTGGGGTTGGTATCTTATTTGCCGACGTCTCGTCCACCTACAAAAATAATAATCCTGAGGACGACCCTTATATATTGGACGAAACGTGAGCAAGTGAGGCAATAATGCCCAAGACAGTTCCAGCCGGGAATCTGAGAGATATGTATGTATATGTTTAGAAAAGTATCGCCAACAAAATTATTTAAAATTTCAGACCGAAATCTCAACTCCGCAAATAAGTAATATCAATATTTTTTTGAAAATTTGATTACCAACAGAGAAGAGCAAAAGGTCATATATTATATATATATATATATATATATATATACAGACTTGTTCATTCTAGAATTAGATATGCGCTGTCCACAAGTGGAAAGAGTGCAGTTAGGTTAAAGCGCGCGAGAAAGGAGGATAGAATATCTCTCACTGGCAGTTTCGTTTTCTCCCACTTTTGTATTGCAAACAACTTCCCCTACTTTCTCGCGTGAACCTTCTTATTCTAGTAAACAAATATCTGAAGTAGTTGACGTAAAACCTCTAACAGTTCGTCGTATTCTACACTAGGATTTTTAAAAGTTTCTTTTAATTTTTTCATTGTTTGAAAATCTTTTTTTTAATCTACTTCAGATATTTGTTTACTAGAATAAGAAGGTTCACGCGAGAAAGTAGGGGAAGTTGTTTGCAATACAAAAGTGGGAGAAAACGAAACTGCCAGTGAGAGATATTCTATCCTCCTTTCTCGCGCGCTTTAACCTAACTGCACTCTTTCCACTTGTGGACAGCGCATATCTAATTCTAGAATGAACAAGTCTGTATATATATATATATATATATATCAAGATCTTTTATACGGTTTCATTTAAAATTTCGAGTAAATAGCTCGCATTTTTCAATATTTCAAGGAAGAATATAGAATAATCAGACATGTAATACATAAATTTTGAATCATAATTTAAGCAAATGGTCGTCATTTATGCGTTACATTTGTGAACAAATAATATATATATATATATATATATATATATATATATATATATATATATATATGTATATATATGTATATATATGTACATCGATGCAGTTAATGTCAATCATTAAATATAAACAAACTGACAGAAAACATATTAATGAAAAATACATAGGTAAAACTAAAATATTTATAAACAATTTACCTTTCACAAGAAATTGCCTTTCGTGTAAACTCCTTTTGAAAAACGTTTCACTAACACATTTTCGTATTTGAACAGAACTTAGTTAGAATTAGTTAAACTTAAACATACAAATTCCACTATAAATAATTTTCGCGTTATGGTGGTAAGGGCAATTACATTTCAATAAATATTGTTTTACCAAATTTAATATACATACATAAATCAGATTATGTACTGAGATTTATTTTACAGAAGCCATAGCAAACACATCGAAAATTTGACTTAAGCCCTATGTACACATTGAGAATAAACATGTATTTTCGGTGTCGCTGAAATGTACATACATACATACATATATTTCCCGAATTTAACATGAGCAATTTTAGGTAAATCATGATTTTCAACATTAAATAAAATTATCCGTTGTATTTACATTAAGTAGATAATATTAATATACTTACCTTCAATTATTTTTATCATGGAAACTTAATAGCTCAAATTTCATAATCATATAATAAACTAAGGCAAATATTTTGGAAAGGATCTGCGTTATGTAAATGAAGCATGCAACCAAACTCAATTTTCTAGCAATTATCGGCAATTATTGGTCAGCCAGATAATTCGATTACGCAGGTAAAATTTAATCATTTAATTAATAATTACTGTACATATACATACGTAAATATTTGCGCAATTACTGTAGATATATTAAAAGCTTTAGTTCGTATTGTAACATATACTTAAATATATTTTTTACTTACAACTAATAATATAACATTAATTTGAAACTCAAAATTGAATTTAAAGGAAACATTAAAAACAATTTTTAAATATTAAATATCCTGTACACATTAATAAAATTGGTAATACTGGCGACATCTCTTGTTGTGTAGCAGAAGAATTCATTGTTAAAATATATAAATAATATTTACAAAATAAAATAGACATGTAGAAGTCATTTGATTAATTCATTTCAAATATGTTGTGTACGTACTAATCTTAAGTAACGTAAACATATTTGCTAATTACTTAATATTCATTACTTAAATTTGATTTTCCTGCCTCCCTGCTATCAAAACGTGCATAATTTAAAACATATAGGTTATACATTCAATTAAATTATAACCATACTATGTCCGATGCCGAAGATGATTTTATGTGTGAAGATGAGGAAGATTATGGCTTGGTAAGTCGTTTTTAAAGGATTTAAAGCCTTTATGTTCTTACTAGTGTCATAACCTTTATAGCTTATATTTATACTCAAGGAACGAACAGTTTCTGTTTTATTAGTTAACTATTTCTGTTATTTTTAACTAAATACTACTTAAGTTGTCTCTTTAGGAATACTCAGAGGATAGTAATTCAGAGCCAGATGTTGATCTTGAAAACCAATATTACAACAGTAAATCATTAAAGGAAGATGAACCGAAAGGAGCTCTAGCATCATTTCAAAAAGTTTTAGATCTAGAAGGTGGTGAAAAAGGTGAATGGGGATTCAAAGCACTTAAACAAATGATAAAAATTAACTTCAAGCTAGTATGTTATATGTGAAAAAGAAACTAAGAATCTATTATAATATTATTATTACAGGGTAACTTTAAAGAAATGATGGATCGTTATAAACAATTATTAACTTACATAAAAAGTGCTGTTACTCGTAATCACAGTGAAAAATCCATTAATTCAATTTTAGATTATATATCAACATCAAAAAATGTACGTTTGTTTTTTCCATATACAGACTTATTTTATTTTTTTTCTATTCTATAGATGGAATTACTTCAAGACTTTTATGAGACAACATTAGAAGCCTTAAAGGATGCTAAAAATGATCGCCTCTGGTTTAAAACCAATACAAAACTTGGAAAATTGTACTATGATCAAGGAGATTATAATAAACTGGCAAAAATTTTAAAACAGTTACATCAATCTTGCCAAACAGATGATGGTGAAGATGACTTGAAAAAGGGAACACAATTACTTGAAATTTATGCTTTAGAAATTCAAATGTACACTGAACAGAAAAACAATAAAAAACTGAAAGCACTGTATGAACAATCACTGCATATTAAATCAGCAATTCCTCATCCACTAATTATGGGAGTTATTAGAGGTAATTCATTTTTTAAAATATTAATCAGTAAGTCAATTAGTTTAAGTACATTGTTTTTTTTTCAGAATGTGGTGGAAAAATGCATCTACGTGAAGGAGAATTCGAAAAAGCTCATACAGATTTTTTCGAAGCATTTAAAAATTATGATGAATCAGGAAGTCCAAGACGTACCACATGCCTTAAATATTTAGTCCTTGCAAATATGTATGTTCATTATAACATTTTAGAGTGAAGATTATAAATTCACAAAACTATGAAAATGAACTACATCAATGAATAAAATATAATATTTATTGTCAAAATACTCATTACATTCTTTCTTTGTTTTCTTGCATATTTCATTAAATAATATATGTAATTTTAAATACAAATTATTATTTTAATTTAGTTTTGTTAATATTTACATTTAAAGGAACCTGTTTTTTTTGGCTCTATATTAACATTGACTATATTTCATATTTACAATTTACATATACGAAAATACGAATGTGGTTTTGTATTACTTCGAAATAAAATATTAAGATTTTGATCTCGGAATATTAGCAACTGCATCAAACCAGCTTATTATTTAATAAATTTACATAACTTAATGTAAAATGCGCTATGGCCAGTTGAATTAATTTAAAATATTTATATAAAATTTTGTTTGCTAATATAAAAATTATGTAATTGATTTTTTATTTGCAGGTTAATGAAATCTGGAATTAATCCATTTGATTCACAAGAAGCAAAACCGTACAAAAACGATCCAGAAATATTAGCAATGACAAATTTAGTGAACGCATACCAATTAAATGATATAAACGAGTTTGAGAAAATTTTACGACAAAACAGAGAAACAATTATGGATGATCCATTCATACGCGAACATATAGAAGGTATATGTTTCAAGTTAAAGTATGACTTTGAATACTAGCCAATAATTAATTTACATTCCCAATTTCAGACCTACTCCGTAATATACGAACGCAAGTATTAATCAAATTAATTAGACCATATACAAGAATACAAATACCTCACATATCCAGAGAATTAAACATCGACGAAGAGGATGTAGAAAATCTATTAGTCTCCTGTATATTAGACAAGTAAATTTTTACCCATAATTTGTTTGTTTCGTTTCAGTAATGCATGACATTTTTTCCAGCACAATTCAAGGGCGCATAGACGAAGTCAACCATGTCTTATTCTTAGATCGTAAAAATACAAACAATACGAGATATACCGCCTTAGACAGATGGACGAACCAGTTATCGACTTTGCATGTGGCCATTGCTAATAAAATGGCTTAACTTTATTTTTTGGTTTTCTTTAATTAATTTTGTTTACAATAATGTTCTTTGTAACACATGAGTTCTGCCATTGCTATGAATAATTATATTATGAAATTGTTTCTTTTTTTAATGCAAATTTGTGAAATATTTAACTTATTGATCTGTTCATACAATATATGTAGATGTAAATTTGTAAATGAATTAGAAATTTGCAATAAAATTGTATCAAAAGTACTAGATATATTTATTCTTTTAAAATTTCAATTAAGAGAAGTGCACTATGCGTACTAAGGCAGTGGTAAAAGCTTGCTGCACTCTGTTCCACTAAGCATCGCTTCAGAAAATTCTAAGGTTGGATTTGAAAATGTTCCAAGCTTTACGACCTCAAAATACTCTTCCGAACAACTTCATAAGGAATAATGCGGCCCATTTTCAATAAAACATGTACACCAACAAATAAAACCTCAGATTTTTCGATAATCACATGGTATTACGTCAGCATCAATTGCATCCTCAAAATCCAACGTATGATGCGATGTTATGGCTTAAAAAAACTATCCGCCCCTATTTCTTTAAAAATGGAAAAAGTTAGCTAGAAGGATTCAACGTGGTCCTGTATGTCAATGCTTGAAAATCTTTTACGCCCAGCGGTCGAATATAATCAGGAGATTTGGTTTCGATAGCATGAAGCTACAGTGCACATTACCGAACTTCTGCGAGAACATTTCGGTGATCGAATAATTGCAAAAAATCCTTCACTTGATTTGAGAGCACCAGATTTCTCTTTGTGGGGCTACTTGAAAGACCGGGTTTACGTAAAAAACTCAAACAATTCAAGAACATTTGAGCGGAAGTCCGATCTTTAAGACATCAAACCTTGCATAGGTCATGAAAAATTCTGTAGAACGAGCCTGTATTTGTGAACAAAACAATGGTGGTCATTTGATGGACATTATTTTTCACACATAATACCAAAAACAATCCATTAATTATAATTTCAAATAAAATATTAAAAGAACATATGCTTGTAAAAGTAACTTTTGCTTTATATTATTCGACCTTTCACTGGTCACCTGATATTGCTAGTTAAATAATAAAACACTATTCTCAGTACATATATATGTTGTGCGTGTATATCTTTTATAATTCAATACAAATATTTTCATCAATTTGAATAAAATGTGAACAAAATAATTCTTAATTTGCCGTTTATTCAGTTTCTACAGATTGTATTACGAGGCAACTTTGAGTGACAACAAACTCTTTTTATAGCAAGAATTTTTTCTTGTGTTGGAAATTAATCGACTTAACTATATTTCACCTTTCACGATTTGCTATTATGCAGAAAAAAAAATCATGCATTTTGTAATAACATACATATGTACATACCTATACGAAGCCCTCAATCAAAAGTAAAAACCCACGTGTCCGCTTAGGTATGCAACCAATATTACAATGATATTTAGAATCAAAATCTGTACTTGCCTATATATTATTTTTGTCACGACTTATTTATAACATTACAAGATTAATACACACTTAATATTTCTTAAAAGAACTGCTAAAATTAAATAAAATGGATTCAAATTTTTTACAAAAGCTGGATTGGAACCAATAAATAAATATAGATAATTTAACTAATAAAAACTTCACTTAATATTAAATAATGAATACATTTCCGTATAATATCTAACAGACCCGTAGATATAAAAACGTCGGTATATTGTAAAAATTTATTGAATATAATATTTTATTAAAGATTAATTTTCAATATGTACAAGCAAGCAAGTTCTTAACTTGTTCTTCAAAAATTAGATAAAAATATAGACATATATGCATAAATGTATTATATATACACTAAGTCATAAATGAGGGATCACTATAGGTAAAATACAAACAAAATTATCACAATCTCTTACATAATATTGAAGTGTTACAGTTAGTAACACATAAACTAACAATATAGTATGCTTTTGAAAACTTAAAACGAAGATTTCAAGTCTATTTAAATAATGATATATTGAACAAGTTCTTTCTTTTTTTTCAATCGAAAATGAATAAAATTTTCACATATGATCATCAAATTTTATTATAGGTTAATACCACATAAACACAAAAAATTACATTGTTTATTCTAATGAAAAACATGACACATCACGATTGAACTATTAAACGGTTAAAACTTCTGTCAATAAATGCTATACAATTAATACACCCATATGCGAAACCAATAATTATAAACAAAAATTTTTTTATATTCAACAAAATTCAATATTAACTTCTAAAATGTTCTATTCTTATAAAAATACTTAAAAAAATCTTCTTGCCACATAATGCTGTGTTTTAATTTACATGCAAGAATAGTAGAGTATACAAAGATCCTTTGAGAATTTTAGAGATTCAATGCTTTAATTAGATATACCTAGATGTAAATAAATATTACATATCCAAACAAATTGTTCTATGCTTTATACCATTTATAATGAAAAAAAAATTTTGTCAATGAAACACATGTTTCATACACATATATTTATAGACCTTATAATTCCTTATGAATATGCATTTACTTCGCCAATACAAATTAAAAATACAAGTATAATAAATATATGTACCAGCTATCACTTAACATAGTCTGAATAAATAACATCAGTTTATACATATATTTATTCAGATAATCTTGAAAAAACTCCTATACAAAGCAAACAAGCAAAATTCCATTGCAATGTAAGTAGTGTTAATATAACAGTGCTTGTGGATTATTGGAATATAGACTTTAAGTATATGTGACTTAAGTTATTTTTGTAGTTCTACCATTGGCAGCTGACCTGTTTATAAATATGAATATTGAACTTAACCATTACTTAACAAATAGTTTTATTAAATTAATTATTTAATTACAGCAATATTAGAAATGGGAGTAACGTGAATTTTATGTTTTATACAAGAAAAAAGAAAATGACTACTACCATACAAAATGATAATTCCTGTTTCAAAATTCTTCATTCATGTTTTTGTTTTAAATCTTTGGGTATTAGCCAACAAGTGCATCCAATTAATCCAAGTGGATCAAAACACAGTGAATTTTTAGTTATTGACAACAAGAAAACCTTAAGAATAATACACGTAAAACCAGAATCCCAAAACATACCTCAAATTAATTATGAAAATTTTGAAAAACGATTAAGTATGAGTAGGCATTCATTAACTGAAGAATATTGGTTTACAAGATGGAATAAACCACTAAGAGCAGGTAGTTGTAGTTGTTCATTTAGAAGATCGCAAAGGTATTCAAAATTGTCGGACCAATTTCATTCTATCAATTTTTCCCAATTAAAAATGAACCATTATAATTCAAATCTAGATTTAAGTGAAGTAGATAATGTCAAAATAGGGAACTATAATGTGGCAGCTACCAAGATTACAAATATTGACTCTTTTGTTGAAAGACTTGTTCAAGACATTTATTTTGAAGCACTTCAAGAATATTTAATCCAAAACGAAAGTGATCTGAATAATTCAAATAAGGGAGTTGACAACTTAGGCTATTGTATTGATGATCTGGATGTTGTATTAAGACATGAAATGCAATCTTATGTAAATAATGAACCAGCTGTATTATCTACGGACTGCAAAACTGTACATTCAAATATTACAGACACAACAGCTCATAGCCAAAGGTTGACAGTACAAAATAATAATAAGGATATAATATTAGAACAATCCAAAAGTACATGTTCTCATAAGAGTAATTCGACCAAAAATGTAAGTTTTGCATTAAAAACATGTTATATTTAGAAATACAGTTTCATTAAATTTGATTTTAGAAACCTTTAGTCATATTACTTCACGGTATAGGGAGCACAGCAGATGTTTGGTGGAATATAATAAATAATTTGCATAACAGAGGATATGAAATTATTGCACCTGATATGCTAGGACATGGTTATAGTTCAGCACCAGATATTATAGGTGCTTATAAATTTAAAAACCTGTTACGTAATACATTACAAGTCTTTGATTATTATGTTGCTTCGGAAGATAGAAAAGCTATTATAATAGGCCACTCTTTTGGGTATTCAGAAGATTTTAATGTATGCTTTTAAGAAATAATTTGTTTTTTAATAATTTCAGATGCAGTTTAGGAACAGCTATAGCCAGATATAGAATGCAAAAAATTGTGCAACTAATCTTAATTAGTGGAGGTGGTCCTACACCTTTGGCAGCTCCAGTAGACAAAAATGAAATGTCTTGCAGTTGTATTACTCTACTAAAACCATTAATATTATGTGGACTTAAAAGGTACATTATTTTGTGTGGATGTTAACCTATTTTAAAAATGAATTATTTGCCATACAGTAATTAATCATGAAGTATACAGAATAAATCTTAACATGTAAATAGTAAAAAGAAGCAAATTCACATTTAGCTATCATTTATAAAATTACATTTAGATGTTGATAAACAAAAAACAATTTTAGTAATTGCTAGCTGTTCGCCCATTTAAAGTTTACTTACTTTTAGGAGTTTTTTTTACTCATCTAGAGGTAAATGCTTTGAAGCTTGCGAAATTGATAATGGAATACCTTCATATGTTTTGAAATATATAGAAAAAGGCCAAAACTGGCCTGAAGGTGATGCAGCATTCCATAGAAGAATACTAATACCAACATTACTCGTGCATGGGTTACAGGACACCAATGTTACTTTAGTTCAAGAATGTGAAATGGAGAGGGTATAGAAGAAAACACTACTTAAATAATTTTCAAATTACATTTTTTTTTTAGACAATACCTCGTGCCTTCTTAGAATTAATTCCAAATGCAGGACATATGCCTATGTTGGAAACCCCGGAACATTTAAGTCATATGATTACTTGTTTTATGGACTGGTGGATTCGATAAACTTGACTTTGAACTTACTTTATTCCGTCCAATCAAATGTTTTAACCAATGCAGTATTGTTATTAGTAGATTTAGATACTAAAATTATATATGTATAATTTTTATAAATATATATTTAAATCCGTTTATATATATAATTAGAAAGAATAAAACAAATTATATTGATTTACAAGTTTATTATATTTTGAGAAATTTATTTATATTATATATATATGTGTGTGTGTACACACAGATATATATAGATAGATAATTATGTTCAGTCTACACATTATTTAATGGATTTTCTGAAGACTTCTGCCATTCCTTAAATATCATTTGCTTTAATTGAGATAATCTTAATGATGGATTTTCAACTTTCAATTCAGTGAGGCGCTTAGCTTCATAAGCTGTATATGCTGCTTTCATTCGTTTCTCAGGGTGCTTATCTTCTAATTCTGATTTATCACTAAAATAATCAATTATAAGTTTATTTAAGCATTACTGAAATATATATATGTTTCCATTACCTTAAAATAGCTATTGCTTCTGTAATGGTTCTAGCTTCATCACCTTCTAAAGTAAGTCGATTTATGTTTTCTTCTAATGGTATTGTCAAATGTGTTTCGATGGTTTCTTTCTCCTTTTCTCTTTTCTGTACATTTGACTTATTTTCATCTATTTGTGCTCTTGTTACTTTAGATGGTGGAGCAGTTTTCGTTGTTTTTTTTATTGCTTCCATTTCTTTTTCAAGTAAGGCTTTTTTTTCGGCTTTCTTCTCCATCATCAGGTGTTTTTTTTTCTCTTGTTCATCCTATAAAATGTACAATTTTCATGATGTAATAAAGAACAATAAAATCGACCTGCACAATTTGTTTAATATTTTCAACGTAGTTTAGAACTAACGAAACTGTTCGTTTACGCAAATGCTCATTAAATTACCTTCCTTTGTTGTTTTTTAAGAATCTGTTTATCATCATCCTTCCAATATGCATCTTCAACTTCTTTTTTCCGTTTAGAGTCTTCTGCTTCTTTGGCAGCTGCTTTTTTTGCTCTGGCTGCAGCAGCTTTACTATTCTCACCAGTGAATTTTTTCGGCATAACTTTTTAAATTAAAAATACATTGAACCTAACCTAAAATAGACTTTGATAGTTTTGACAAGTTAGTAGCCTACAGCACTGAATGAAAGAGAACCTATCTATCGAAGCAAACAGTGACAATTTTGAAATCTTATTAGACTATTATTGTCGAATTAAGTATTTTAGTTTATTGTATATGAATTATTGAATTGAGTAGTTGATTATCTTTGATTTTTTTAAATAACTTAAAGAACTTGTCTTTTGGTGTACATACATACATACACAGAGGATTATTTACTTTTCATTATTGCGTACTTCGCATTACGCCATTGAAAGATAGTTGTGTATTATATAGTAAAAAGATTATGGAGGATAATTATGTTACTTCCCCGACTTTAGAGAAATAGTGGTAGTTGCTATTATACAAGTTCAATTTGACTGCGAGGTGTGGGGTCTCAAGGCACCCCTATATGTAACTGGGGTCCAATTATCAACTGAGGAAAGAACTTTTACTTATGTTCATCATAAATCTTAATTTTGCGCTTTCTGTATAAAGCTTTTATAACATTGAACGAGTTAAAATATGAATATAGCCTCGAAATAATCTGAATTACTCTATTCTTTTATTAGACTATTGAACTGTTTCAATAGAACTCTGAATAAAATGTATCCAAAGTATTCTGACTTAAGCCTTATGTACGCGGCAAAAAAAAAACACCTATTGCGCTGCAAGGTACCCGGGGGGTACTTATATGGAAGTTACGTAGAAAACGGGCATTTTCCCACTAAATATCTAGTTAAAACGTAAAATATTTATGGGATTGACAATAGATATAATACATATATTCTCTTTATACCTGAAGGTATGCAACACATCTTATTACAAATTTTAGATATATATTTATATATATTTAAATTTTTACGTAAGATAAATTTTAAATTTAACAGCTTTTTTCCTGTAGGTTTCCTGTGTTAGTGCGAATATAAAGTTGGTGAATCCCCTTTGAGAATAAATACAAAATTGTATGTAGTTTTGTGCTTATTATTTTTAGTTCGTCATATCTTCTGACCGGGTAGGGTAATATTTTTTACGTAAAACAAACAAAATTAATTCAAACGCAAGAGTTCGTTCTAAAAGACTTAAATCTACTGACATAAATAATATATTAAGTGAATTAGAAAACAATGAAGAAGATTTTATCCACCCTGATTGCGATGAAGAATATATTCCACCGTTACACGAAATAACATTGAAAGCTTCAGACACTGAATTGGCAGGTACTGTAAAAATTGACGAAAATTTGTTTGACTCGGCAGAAAGCGATGATTATGAAAATGATAAAGTTCAGACAAGAAGTGAACTTCATGGTAAAGATGGAACTTGCTGGCAACTTAGCCCATTTCAAGAATCCCAGACTGTAAAAAAAATATCTTTTCGACAACATACGAATGCAGCCCAAAAATGTGCATAGCCAAAGAAATATTTAAAAGTATTTTGTCAAGTGAAGTGTGTGACATAATTCTTAGAGAAACAAATCGTAAAGGACACAAAATTACAAGAGAATATAATACAAAAAACGAAAAAAAATATTCGAGTCTTTTAGACAAGAAGAACTCAACGCTTTTCTTAGTATTTTGATTTACTCTGGTGTTCACAAACCAAACAGTGAACACGTATCTGAATTGTGGAAACCCACTAATTTGCCATTGTTTTGGGCAGCAATGTCATACAACAGATTCAGAATGCTATTACGGTGTATACGTTTTCATAATAATAAAACTCGGGATATACGAGGGAGCGTTTTTATATTCGCGGAATGAGCGGGTTGTAGAGGGGTGAGTAGGCGCATTGGGGGCGTGGCCTGTGCAGAGACTCATGATTAGTATAAATACGAAGTTTCATTGTTATTAGACAGTTAGTCTTTGAGCTATCGTCAACCAAGTAACATAATCAGGAGTGAAAAGTGAAATATGGAAAAAATCGAATATCGTGCCATTATAAAGTTCCTTACCAGGCAAGGAAAATCAGTCGCGACCATAATGAATGAGATGTCATTGGTTTACGGCGACTCTTGTCCAGGAAAAACCATGGTGTACAAGTGGCATAGTTCATTTAAACAAGGAAGGGAATCCCTTGAAGACGACCCGAGGCCGGGCAGGAGCATTGAGGTGACCACGCCACTTATCCAAAAAGTTGAACAAATTGTTCTCGAAGATGCTCGACTAAAGAAGAAACAATTCGCAGAAATGGTTGGAGTATCCGATACAACAATTTTTAAAATCCTACACGATCATCTCGGCATGTCTAAGGTCAGCGCAAGATGGGTGCCGAGAATGCTCACGCCGCCGCAAAAACAACAGCGCGTAGAGTATTCGCGTGCATTTTTGGACCTCTGTAATGAAGACAAGGATGGTGTATTGAGTGGAATTGTTACTGGAGACGAAACTTGGGTTCATCATTATGAACCTGAGTCCAAACAAGACTCCATGCAGTGGCATAAAAAGGGCACAGCACCTCCCAAGAAATTTAAAGTGTCACAATCAGCTGGGAAACTCATGGCAACGGTATTTTGGGACTCGGAAGGAATATTGTTGATTGATTATAAAGATAAAGGTGTTTCTATAACCGGAGAATATTACGCTTCAATATTAGAGCGACTAAAAGAAGCCATTAAAGAGAAAAGACGGGTAAAATTGACAAAAGGTGTTCTGCTTTTGCACGACAACGCGTCCGTCCACAAGAGCCCCGTTGCGTTAGCTGCCCTGCATAAGGTGGGCTTCGAAATTGTGAATCACCCACCCTACAGCCCAGACCTGGCCCCGAATGATTATTACCTGTTTCCGAAAATGAAAAAAGAGCTGCGGGGTAAAAAATTTACTGCCGATTATGAAGTCAAGGAGGCAGTTTCGGCGTATTTTGCAGATAAAGAGAAATCATTTTTTTATGAGGGTATAAATAAATTAATTGAAAGATGTGAAAAATGTATCCGTCTTGCAGGTGAATATATTGAAAAAGAAAAATAATTTGGTTTTTTTATTTTCACCCCTTGTCCCCCATTCCGCGAATATAAAAACGCTCCCTCGTACGTGCATATTTCGAAAGATCTGCAATAAAACATTATTTGTAACTTTTTTATGTTTTTATTCTTTATTGATCTTGTTTTTGTTTCTGTTTTCTTATTTCATGAAATAAATTGTTTACGTTTATATTTTATATAGACTTTTATTTATTTATGCAAAGCTATTATACTAACAACTTCAGAAAGCCTACAGGTACCTGGGTACCTTAGCGCGCAGTTAAGGGTGTTAAGAATAAATTGATCTCTCACGCAAATTAAAAAAAAATTTAGCTCTACGACTGCAAAAATATTACATTTTTTTTAAAATTAGTAGTTCTCAAGAAGTTTCAGACATGCAGATTATCGATTTCAAAGAAAAAATTTTGATTGAAAACGCCAAAGGTACCCTGATATTATCTTTTTCTTTTGATAATTTCCTTTTCTTTCCAGCGTCAGATTAAAAATTGTAATAAAAGTTTTGATTTTCTTACAATTCATTAAAATAAGTACGTCATGCAATGTTTGGTTAGAAATTTATGTTGGCGACTGTTGCTTCAAGACGTAGACAGAATTATTTATCAAATTGATTATCTACAATTTTTTGTGTGATTTTTTCTAGCTATCAGATATAAAAGTCTATATTTTGATGTTTTGCAAAACCGTTACGTTGTCTTAAATAAAAGAAATACTTATTTTTAGAACTTTATTAGAACGGTAAAACGAATACATAAATTGAACGTAAATACAACAAACATTTAAAAAACTAAGAAAAAACTATAAACTAGATCATCGCCACCGGAATTGTTTATTGTTAACATTGTGCGAAAGAAACATTATTAATTTAAACCAGTAAATGTTTTTGTTTTGAATTGAAGAAAGAAAAGCGTTTAAGAAATATATTGCTATGATTATTAACCGATTGTTATAAGGTAAAAAAGATATGAATGATTTAGAATATAGAAAATATTGTTAAACATAACTCGAAATAACAAACTCCAATTGCGACGTGTGTTAAAACAAATAAAATATAATACTGAATATTTTTAAACCACATAATTCTCATGAAAATGTTTTCTGTTAAAAACAATGGTCTTGATTTATTAATGAAACAGATTTTACTTATGTAACAAAACTTTTTTGAAAACGAACATCTTAAACTTGAGTTGAAAAGGGACTTTTTTTTCTGCTTCTGGGCTTCCGGGCTGGAACCGCGTCAGTGGTATAACTGCTGATATTTCGTACCCACTCGTATGGGACATCTTCAGGGCTCAACTACTGCTACTGTCTGTCGCAATGAAACTTTTCAACAAACAGTTTCAGTGCGACAAACAGTAGCAGTAGTTGAGCCCTGAAGATGTCCCATACGAGTGGGTACGAAATGTCGGCAGTTATACCACTGACGCGATTCCAGCCCGGAAGCCCAGAAGCAGATAGTATGGACCACGACAGCGGAAGTCTACGTACCGGAGTTTTTTTTTGTTTATTGTGTTTTTTAATTTCTATACAATTTAGAAAATACAGTTTTACAAGTTTTACAAGAAATATATTGCTATGATTATTAACTGGTTGTTATAAAATAGAAAAATATGAATTAAATAGAATATAGAAAATATTGTCAAACATAATTCGAAATAACAAATTCCAGTGACGACGTGTGTTAAAACAAATAAAATATAATAGGAATCCTTTAAACAATATAATTCTCAAGAAAATGTTTTTTGTTAAAAACAATGATCTTGGTTTATTAATGAAACAGATTTATTTATATAACGATTTATAAACTTTCTTGAAAACGAACATCTTAAACTTAAGTTAAAAAGGAAGTTATATTTTTTCAACTGTTCGTTTTTTCATTTACTATAAAATACAGAAAATATATTTTTACAAGGCACAGTTTCGTTAAATTTAATAACGATATTTATGACATCTCTAAAACAAATTGAATTCAACACAGAGGGAAAGAGTTTATTATGACTTTTAGCGCGGTATTTTCAAAAATATATTTTCCAAATTCACCTAAACAATAAACGGTCAAACAAAATTTAATATAATAATAATTTTGTGCAAAATGAAATTATTTAAGTATACAGCCATTTATTGCTTTTCATCGGCGCAAATTAAGTATTTAAAATTTAAATAGTTTTTCTAGAACAATTCAATTAAAAAAAAACAGTAAATGCAACACTCTTTTTTTACAAGACTGCAATAATTATCTCTTGTAAATAAATCTAAACATTTGTAATTATTAATGAGGAAAGCGTCAAAGATTTAATATAGTATAATTGTCTTCGACTTCCTCTTATACCATCTACTTCTGGGCTTCCGGGCTGGAACCGCGTCACTGGTATAACTGCCGACGTTTCGTACCCACTTATATGGGACCTCTTCAGGACCCAACTACTGCTACTGAAAATGTGTGAAACAGTTTCAGTGCGACAGGCAATAGCAGTAGTTGAGCCCTGAAGAGGTCCCATATACGTGATTACGAAACGTCGGCTATTATACCAGTAACCCGGCTCCAGCCCGGAAGCCCAGAAGCAAATAGTATGGACCACGACGCGGTAGTCTACGTACCAGTTTCCTCTTATACCTTTTGCAAAATAGAAATATTTTAGCGTTGCTCAGAATGCAGTTGGATTTATTAGTTTTTCTTACCCATTTCTTAAAAGTAATGGATAAATGGAAAATATAGTGAGATGGGAAAAATTATAAGTTGAAAAAAACTAAATATCTCACAGGAGCTTTGGCTATAAGGAAATCAAGTGTATTAGAAGATCTTCAGTGGTAAGGAGAACGTAATTCGGATGAAATGCTAACAGAAACAGAAATCCATAGGTAAAGAATTGAACTCTATATTAAAAAAATATCGTAGACGAGAAATTAGTGCTAAAAGGACATTTAGAGGTCATATTTCGAATGCAAAAGGAAGAAGAACGGAGCTGAACTAGAAGATTCTAACCAAGCAGTTAAAGATTGAGAAAAAAAGTAAAACCTTCTAATCATTAACTGTAAAAAATTAAAAAACCTCTTGTTCTTTTTGGTTACATATTAATATGTGTAAGATTTTAAAGCAACTTTATTAAGACTGTCGTTTCTTAAAAATCTTTTAAATACTCATATATCTTACATCTGTATATTTTGAGGATGCGGGATTATAAAATTATTGTTAATAGTCGCTATTTTATATAAGCTTGAGTACGTAGTTCATAGAGATGGAAATTAAAAAATATTTTCTAACATGCGCATAGATCTGATACGGTGTTTTCCATATATTTGAACTAAGCGAAATATATTAAGCGAACGTCTTTTACGAAAAAGGTCTTCATTTCACTTGTTTGGAAAAATGAAAAAAACATATACTCGTATTTGTCAATATTTTAACTTCACTAGTTGGTGAAAAATTGATTAAAAATGAAATTAATGATAATTTCAAAATTAAAAGTCGAAAAATGGATTGATCTACTTCTGGTAGTCGTGGAAGAGTCGGTTGCATCATTCTACAATCGGGACAATCGGGAAAATTCGGTAGTGGTAAATTAGCGAAACAACTTTTTATTTCTTCTGGAGAGAGAAATAATTCATTGAATTGTCGCGTTAAGGTTTCTGGATATTGTTCATTGTCTGATTCTTCTTCAGATAGATTATCCTCTGAAGTTTCTCGCTGTAGCAATTCCTCTATCACTAATTTGCGAATAACGTATCGTAATCGATAAAAGGAACTGTTTCTTAAATGTTTAATCGTCAAGTTTTGAAATGATGGAAGAAAAATTAGTAAAACGCCATCTGATCGGTCCAGTATACATCGAATAAACAAACATATCTAACATATTTACAAACTAATACCTAATGTGTTTTGTCAATATTTGAACTTCGCTAGTTGGCGAAAAATTGATTAGAAATGAAACTAATGATAATTTCAAAATTAAAAGTCGATAATTTCAAAATTAAACAGTCGAAAAATGGTAAATTAGCGAAACAACTTTTTATTTCTTCTGGAGAGAGAAATAATTCTTCTGGTAGTCGTGGAAGATTATCCTCTGAAGTTTCTTGTTGTAGCAATTCCTCTATCACTAATTTGTTAATCGTCAAGTTTTGAAATGATGGAAGAAAAATTAGTAAAACGCCATCTGATCGGTCCAGTATACATCGAATAAACAAACATATCTAACATATTTACAAACTAATACCTAATGTGTTTTGTCAATATTTGAACTTCGCTAGTTGGCGAAAAATTGATTAGAAATGAAACTAATGATAATTTCAAAATTAAAAGTCGAAAAATGGATTGATCTACTTCTGGGAAAATTCTGGTCGTGGAAGTCGGTTGCATCATTCTACAATCGGGACAATCGGGAAAATTCGGTAAATTAGCGAAACAACTTTTTATTTCTTCTGGAGAGAGAAATAATTCATTGAATTGTCGCGTTTTCTGGAAGGTTTCTGATAGATTATCCTGTTTCATTCCTCTATCACTAATTTGCGAATAACGTATCGTAATCGATTTTCTTCTTCAGTTTTGATGATGGAAGAAAAATTATAAAACACCATCTTGAAGTTTCTAACATATTTACAAACTAATACCTAATGTGTTTTGTCAATATTTGAACTTCACTATTTGGTGAAAAATTCCAATGATAATTTCAAAATTAAAAGTCACAAAATGGAATTTGGTAGTCGTGGAAGAGTCGGTTGTATCATTCTACAATCGGGACAATATAATTCGGTAGTGGTATCGAAACAACTTTTTATTTCTTCTGGAGAGAGAAATAATTCATTGAATTGCCGCGCTAAGGTTTCTGGATATTGTTCATTGTCTGATTCTTCTTCATGATTATCCTCTGAAGTTTCTCGCTGTAGCAATTCTTTTATCACTAATTTGCGAATAACGTAGATAAAGGAACACTTTCTTAAATGTTTAATCGTCAAGTTTTGAAATGATGGAAGAAAAATTAGTAAAACGCCATCTGATCGGTCCAGTATACATCGAATAAACAAACATATCTAACATATTTACAAACTAATACCTAACGTGTTTTGTCAATATTTGAACTTCTCTAGTTGGCGAAAAATTGATTAGAAATGAAATTAATGATAATTTCAAAATTAAAAGTCGAAAAATGGATTGATCTACTTCTGGTAGTCGTGGAAGGGTCGGTTGCATCATTCTACAAAAATTCGGTAGTGGTAAATTAGCGAAACAACTTTTTATTTCTTCTGGAGAGAGAAATAATCCATTGAATTGCCGCGTTAAGGTTTCTGGTAAATTTATCCTCTGCGCTGTAGAAATTCCTCTAACAATTTGCTTTTTATTTCTTCTCAAGTTTTGAGAGAGAGAAATTAGTAAAATGCCATTGAATTGCCGCGAATAAACAAACATAATATTTACAAACTAATACCTAACGTGTTTTGTCAATATTTGAACTTCTCTAGTTGAAAAATTGATTAGAAATGAAATTAATGATAATTTCAAAATTAAAAGTCTGGATTCTTCTGGTAGTCGTGGAAGGGTCGGTTGCATCATTCTACAATCGGGACAATCGGGAAAATTCGGTAGAAATTAGCGAAACAACTTTTTATTTCTTCTGGAGATAATATCCGCGTTAAGGTTTCTGGACATTGTTCATTGTCTGATTCTTCTTCAGATAGATTATCCTCTGAAGTTTCTCGCTGTAGCAATTCCTCTATCACTAATTTGCGAATAACGTATCGTAATCGATAGAAGGAACACTTTCTTAAATGTTTAATCGTCAAGTTTTGAAATGATGGAAGAAAAATTAGTAAAACACCATCGGATTGGTCCAGTATACATCGAATAAACAAACATATCTAACATATTTACAAACTAATACCTAATGTGTTTTGTCAATATTTGAACTTCACTATTTGGTGAAAAATTGATTAGAAATGAAATCAATGATAATTTCAAAATTAAAAGTCACAAAATGGATTGATCTACTTCTGGTAGTCGTGGAAGAGTCGGTTGTATCAATCTACAAACGGGACAATCGGGATAATTCGGTAGTGGTATTTTAGCGAAACAACTTTTTATTTCTTCTGGAGAGAGAAATAATTCATTGAATTGCCGCGCTAAGGTTTCTGGATATTGTTCATTGTCTGATTCTTCTTCAGATAGATTATCCTCTGAAGTTTCTCGCTGTAGCAATTCTTTTATCACTAATTTGCGAATAACGTATCGTAATCGATAGAAGGAACACTTTCTTAAATGTTTAATCGTCAAGTTTTGAAATGATGGAAGAAAAATTAGTAAAACGCCATCTGATCGGTCCAGTATACATCGAATAAACAAACATATCTAACATATTTACAAACTAATACCTAACGTGTTTTGTCAATATTTGAACTTCTCTAGTTGGCGAAAAATTGATTAGAAATGAAATTAATGATAATTTCAAAATTAAAAGTCGAAAAATGGATTGATCTACTTCTGGTAGTCGTGGAAGGGTCGGTTGCATCATTCTACAATCGGGAAAATTCGGTAGTGGTAAATTAGCGAAACAACTTTTTATTTCTTCTGGAGAGAGAAATAATCCATTGAATTGCCGCGTTAAGGTTTCTGGATATTGTTCATCGTCTGATTCTTCTTCAGATAGGTTATCCTCTGAAGTTTATCGCTGTAGAAATTCCTCTATCACTAATTTGCGAATAACGTATTGTAATCGATAAAAGGAACTGTTTCTTAAATGTTTAATCGTCAAGTTTTGAAATGATGGAAGAGAAATTAGTAAAATGCCATCTGATTGGTCCAGTATACATCGAATAAACAAACATATCTAACATATTTACAAACTAATACCTAACGTGTTTTGTCAATATTTGAACTTCTCTAGTTGGCGAAAAATTGATTAGAAATGAAATTAATGATAATTTCAAAATTAAAAGTCGAAAAATGGATTGATCTACTTCTGGTAGTCGTGGAAGGGTCGGTTGCATCATTCTACAATCGGGACAATCGGGAAAATTCGGTAGTGGTAAATTAGCGAAACAACTTTTTATTTCTTCTGGAGAGAGAAATAATCCATTGAATTGCCGCGTTAAGGTTTCTGGATATTGTTCATCGTTTGATTCTTCTTTAGATAGATTATCCTCTGAAGTTTCTTGTTGTAGCAATTCCTCTATCACTAATTTGTTAATCGTCAAGTTTTGAAATGATGGAAGAAAAATTAGTAAAACGCGATCTGATCGGTCCAGTATACATCGAATAAGCAAACATATCTAACATATTTACAAACTAATACCTAACGTGTTTTGTCAATATTTGAACTCCACTAGTTGATCTAAAGTATATTGAACTTAGATATGAACAGAAATATTAAATAATTTTAAAGAAATGGAAAGAAGAGCATCTACATGTACAATACGTAAGAAAGGTTGTGGAGGAATAGAAGAACTGTCAATTATAGAAAGACCAAGCTTTGAAATATAGATGTGGAATATAAAAACAGGTAACCAAAAAATATATCAACTTGTTAAAAAGGGGTAGAAAGTCATAAAGATGGAGAGGAGAGTAGAATACTCAAAGTGGGAGTTGACAAATATTTTGTTAAAAATGGGAAAGAACCGAATGTTCGAAGCAAAAGTTCGTAGGGTCAGATTCAAAAACGAAAGTAGTAAACGCTACAAGTAAACTATTAATCTAGATATTTACAACTTAACGACAAAATTAGGTTTTAACAATAATAATCTAAATAACAATCAAATCTTCAAACGAAACCGATTGTAATTTAAATAAACAAAGAGAACGAATCATATAATTGCTTATAATAAATTAAATTTATTACAAGTACTTTTAAAATTAGTAAAAGAATACTGAACTATAAGAAATGAACTTTAAAAATACTCATCTAAAAATAACATTTAAATCGTTTAGGTTAAAAAAATATTTAAACAAAACTAACATCTATAATTTAAACTTAAAAAAACGTAAAAAACATCATCTATAATTTAAATTTAACAAAAATAAAATATTAATAACTTATTACTAATAATAAATATTTTAAAATTAACAAACGCAAAACAAGTATTTCGATAAATTAATTTTTTTTTAATTTTTTTAATTTTATTTTCGGTTTGTCAGAGAACGTACCGCAAAAACCGTAGAATAACATACTATAAATACTATGAAAATATTATGATTGTCCATAATACATGAAAGTATTAGATTATCATTTAATATCATATTTTTATACAATAAAGTAAAACTAATGCATAAAGCTAAAGATTTTATGATACACTGGAAATTTTGTTATTATCTACCCTTCTTTGTCTATTTACGATTTATTTCTAAGACAAAAAGTGTTATAATGGCGCCTGTTCATACAAAAATATTTAAATGCATATTAAACTTGTTTATGACCAATCAGATGACGTACATATGTATATTTGACTTATTTTTGTACGAACAGATATTATTTAAAACTATTACTAAAAAGACATTGCTTACGTTTCTTTTTTGGAACCGTCAGCTGGTTTATCCGTCTCGTTTTCGTCTTTCGTTTGTGTTTGTTCTTCATCTGTATCAAGTGCTTGTTCAATACGTTGGGTCGCCCGTTCCAGAACATCTTGTAACACCTCTCGAGCAACGTTCGAGGCTTCTTCATACTTCTCGGCCATTTCTGCAATATTTTGCGCTACCGGAGGTTGCAAAGGTAGCTCTGGTAAAGGCAATTCTGCTAAAATTCTATCAAGTTCATCACCAGAAGCTTCCTCAGCTTGAGGTTCCACCTCTTCTGCAATCGTTGGGAGTGTCCTATGTTCCTGTTGCGGGAGAGGTGGTAATGGTAAACTAGCAAAAATTTCATGGAGCTCACTGCTAGAAGCTGTTGCTATTAAATCTGATACTTCTTGGAGAGTCAATTGTGATATACGGGGTTCGGACAATTGTTCGTCGCTAGACTGTTCTACTTCGGTTTCTTGTAGAACAATCGGCGTAGCCCGAGTAACTTCTTCGAGTTCTCTAGATCCCAATGCAGCTATCTCGGATATTTGCTCAGTACCCGGGTTCAATATCCAGTCTGGTAACATTGGTGAATCAGCAAAAATATCATCTGACGATTCTAACCCTTGATTGGTGACAGATTCTCTAGTTTGTTTTAAATCGTGTGCCCGTTTTATAATTGATTCTATAGATTGTCTAGGACTTTGTGGTACGTAGTCTGAAGTAGATTGTCCAGGCTGTGGTTCAAATTCTGTTACCTTTCGCAAAACTGACTGTGCTATTTTTTGGGCAGCCGATGGTCCAATGTGTTTCGTAATATATTGCGCTGCCTTCTCCATAGCTTCCAGCATCATTTCTTCAGCAGTCAGTTCTTTTTCCGGTTCTTCTGGAAGAAATTCATTTGATGCTTCCTCTTCAACGTTTTCCTCTTCCATGACCGGAACATGAACATGATCTGGTAGTGGTGGTAGAGGCAAATTTGCAAAGAACTCTTCTTCATTAAGCGGAGCATCGCCGGCACCTAATGCTGCTGCCACATTACGCGTTTGTATTGCTTGTGGTGAAGCAGGTCGTCTTACTTCTTCCACAACTACTTGCTGTGGTTGTTGTGAAGATTGCCCCTCATCTACTTCTGGTACTCGTGGAAGAGTCGGTTGCATCATTCTACACTGTCCTCTTTTTCGCGCAACTTCTGTTTGTGCAACGTGAGCATAGTATAATGCTGCTCGTTCGGCAGCATGCTGAATTACTTCTAGAGCTGCTTGAATTGGCTGCTCATTACCTCGGGCATCTTGTGCAGCAATTCTAGCTAAGTCTTCTGCGGCCTCAGCTAATATCCAATCGGGAAAATTTGGTAGTGGTAAATTAGCGAAAAAATTTTCTATCTCTTCTGGAGATAGTTTTGGTGGTGGAGGGGGTAGAAGAAATAATTCATTGAATTGCCGAGTTAAGGTTTCTGGATCTTGTTCGTCATTTGCTTCGTCGTCTGATTCTTCCTCGGAAAGATTTTCTTCTGAGGTTTCTTGTTGTAGGAATTCCTCTATCACTTGTTGTTCCTGATCAACTGCCCCGTCTGGTAAAGCTGGCAAAGGCAAATTTGCGAATAACGTGTCGTAATCGATATAAGGAACTCTTTCTTCACTCTCGTCTTGTACACTATCTTCATCATCTTCCTCTTCCTCATCCTCTTCCTCCTCTTCCTGCTCCTCTTCACAATCTTCTTCATCTCCATCTTCATCCCTCTCGTCCGCTCTTTCGTCTTCCTCATCTATTACGCACTCATCCTCCTCTTCGTCTGGTTCTTCCCCTTCCCCTTCGACTTGGCCCTCATCTTCCTCTTCCAGGTGTTGTTGCACTTGCTGTGCTGCCTGATAACCCGCTAGTAATTCTAGTTGTTGCTCTATTGGCATCAATAAATCAAGTTCTGGTTCATTTGGTGGCGTTTCTTCAAGCTGTAAATTCTCTTCATCCGAATAAAGGGGTTTAATATCGGAGTGTTTATCTTTGTTTTCGTTCGGATTAACCATTTTTCTGATACCCAATAAACCTGTAGAAAAACAAAAATACTAATATAACAATGCTGGATCGCATCACTTAGGTAACGTGAAACCGTCGGAAAAGTATCCAATTGGCTAGAGGTATTACTGTGTTATGAAAAGACGAGGCGAAATGCGACAGATAAACATATTCATTCAGTATTAACAACGACTTTATGTTGCGTTTCGACGTCGATATGGCTAAATAAAAATCATTTATGGTGAAAGGAAAGCAGCAATTATTTGGCCTTTGGAGGTTAAAGAGTCTAACGTTTATATTGTCAAAGAATTTAACGTAAGCTTTGTTTGATTCGTATAAGAATAATATGTATTTATATTATTCTTGTTACATTTTTTAGATGGTGTATTCAATAATTTTTACGATTTGGAAAAATCAAAATATATAATAGGATTTAATGAATAGATTTTCGTACAAGTAAAAAAGATCTGATCTTGTAACCAGATTAGAGTAGAAGGGACTTCATGTGAATGCTTCAAAATTCAGAGAATCGCAATATTCTTATTAGCAGTCCTAGATTACAAAAGGAAGCAAGATTTTGCTGCCTTGGTAAAATAGTGGCGATGCAGCAAATATACCTGAAGGTATCTGTAACGACTGGTTAAACACAGCGTGGCCAAATTTAAGAAAAGAAGAAATTTTCAAAGTAAATGAAACTAGTTTATTTTTCATAATGATGTCATGCAAAGCAATGAAGCTTAAAGAAAAATATGTTGCGAATAAACTTTATAAGGAAAGATTTGACAATCCTTGTAGCAGCAAATATGACCAAAATGAAAAAAAGCAAAATTTGTGATTATTATTGGCAAAGCTATACAGCTTTGATGCTTTAAAAATGTAAAATCCTTCTGTGGAATATGAAAATAGCCCAAAAGCATCGATGACAAAATTTTTTAAAAACATAGTTGCACGATGAGTCAATAAACTCATTCAGCAAAAAAAATTCTATTGCTTTTGAACAACTGTCCAGCTCACCCGAATATTCAAAATTTAAAAACTATAAACTTGTTTTCCTTCCACCAAATACCATCTCACTTTTTCAACCAATGAATCAGGGTGTGATAGAATTCCTAAAAACACGTTTTAGAAAATTTCTAATTATGCAGTTTTTTCTGCTGAACGATATTTCTCTACTTTCCAAAGCTTGGAATCGCGTTTATCAACCTACAATAGCAAATTGTTTTGCACGTGCTAGATTTAATTTACGCACGACAGAAAATTTCGACTATGATCTGCTCGTAGCAGAGTGACGTCAACTATAAAATGATACGGATGAGGAGAGCTTACCTTTAGCTGAATGGGTTCGAACTTTACCTGTAGTTAACCTGGCTACACAAGAGGGTTTATCAAATTTTGACAAATATCAATGAAGAACTCGAAAGGGAAAAATAAACGACGAAGCGAAAATGGACAAAACAACTGAATTCCAAACACCTACTATAATGGATGCATTTTTAACCTTTTTTCTCATTTAATCAAAATTTAAAAGAGGCGAAAGCAGATTTTGATTTTCTATATTTGTAAAAACCTTTTAGGAAATCAAAAATCACAAAAGTAAACCAAACTGACAGATTTTTTTGTTAAAGCTTAAATATGTATACCATACATATGTACTCGTATTTTTGTAAAATTTTGTAAAAATCAAGTTAAGTGTAAGATAAGTTGGGATTGTTTTTTTTAGTATTTTGTAATATTTAAATATTGTTTTCATTGCTTAACCTTCAAACATTCATTTTTCAACGTACGCATACATATGTATTAATATGGAGTATGGACATAGCGAATTATGGTTATAACAACTGAATTTTCTTGGTCTTTTCATCTATTATAAACAATATACACTGTACAACAAGAATCATAAAAATGTACTTACGTTTTCTTAAAAACTATTATCTTCAATGAAAGGGACAGTAATTAAAAATCATCAGCTTTACCATCCGCGATAAAACGGAAAATACAAAAGCAACCAAGTACCTATAGTAAAAAAAAATCTTTAAATAGAAAATAGAAAAACAAAAAGCAGGTCCTATTCACAGTTTTCCGAATTTTTCTAAGTTCGTAGTACATCTTAGAGCATGCCCGGGTGAATAGGCTCGTTTACATGAAGTGGTAGCTCATTATTAAATTTTCTCTATATAAGATGCGCATTTTTTGATGAAAACTTAATCAATTATTATTATCAATACAGTAAATATTTGTTCAAAATTTTATTAAAAAATGTATATACTTTTTTACTTTACTATACCGTTTTCTTTTATAATATATGTTTTGGAAAATTTCAAGATGAAATCAAGTATCACAAGTTTATTATAATGCATTTGTTAATGAGCGCTATGCTATTTTCAAAGACGCGAACAACTATATATATTCATTTCATGAAATTAATGTAAAATAGACAATGCCAAACATTAAATATTATTACGTATTATAATAAATTATTAACGGTAGGATAAAAATTCACTTACTATTAGAAAAAGTTCTGAAAACACCACGTCAGACGTAAAAAACAATTTCGCCACTCCCCATGAAACGAAGAGGATTGAAACAAATCAACTCACCTGCAGCAAAAATGATAAGTATATGTATGTATATATAACAATTATAAAAAATGCCCAATTAATCACTTTAAATAAATGCGTTACTTAAATATTTCAATACAGTAAATATTTGTTCAAAATTTAGTTTAAAAATATATACTTTTTTACTTTACTATACTGTTTCTTTTATCATATAATATGCTTTGGAAAATTTCAAGATGAAATCAAGTATCACAAGCTTATTATAATGCATTTTGTTAATAAGCGCTATACTATTTTTAAAGATACGAACAAACTATATATATTCACGTCTTGAAATTAACTTAAAATAGACGATGCCAAACATTAAATATCACTACATATTATAATAAATTATTAACGGTAAGATAAAAATTCACTTACTATTAGAAAAAGTTCTGAAAACACCACGTCAGACGTAAAAAACAATTTCGCCACTCTTCATGAAACGAAGAGGATTGAAACAAATCAACGCACCTGCAGAAAAAATGATGTAAAAACAAGATTTTATGCAATTAAATGTTTGTTAGCAAGAAAAAATACAAGCAACTAAGAAATTAAAAATCTCCCAATTTAAAATTTATTAAATACAGTTTTCCTTTATTAAAAATGCTTGTAGAATAGAAAAAAATAGAAAAACAAAAAGCAGGTCCTATTCACAGTTTTCCAAATTCTTCTAAGTCCATTTGCAATAAAATTACTTAAATTTTAAAATTTTTGTCATTTATTATAAGTTAAGTAATTCGAAATGAAAAATACCTATGTCTCTGATAGATACTTTCCTTAAGCGATCGCAAACCTATCGCCCATAAAACATTTACGGGATATGATAGGGCGAGGGTTACTTCTTCTTCTTCTCTCTCCAATGAACTTACAGCAGCTACATGATGCCCTACATGTTGGTTGCAATGAGCTTCTAAAAGAGTTCATAGAACATCTTATCAGAGCATGCCCAGGCGAATAGGCTCGTTTACATGAAGTAGTAACTCATTAAATTTTCTCTATATAGAGTGCGCATTTTTTAATGAAAACTTAATCATTTATTATTCTCAATACTTTTGTTCAAAATTGAATTTAAAAATGTATATACCTTTTTACTTTACTATATTGTTGTTTTTATCATATAATATATTTTGGAAAATTTCAAGACGAAATTAAGTATCACAGTAATGCATTCGTGTTAATATTTTGTTCATAAACGGTATACTATTTTTAAAGATGCGAACAAACTATATATATTCACGTCATGAAATTAACTTAAAATAGACCATGCAAAACATTAAATATTACTACGTATTATAATAAATTATTAACGGTAGGATAAAAATTCACTTACTATTAGAAAAAGTTCTGAAAACACCACGTCAGACGTAAAAAACAATTACGCCACTCCTCATGAAACGAAGAGGATTGAAACAAATCAAAGCACCTGCAGAAAAAATTATAAGTATATGCATGTATATATAACAATTATAAAAAAATCCCCAATTAATCACTTTAAATAAATGCGTTATTTAAATATTTCAATACAGTAAATATTTGTTCAAAATTTAGTTTAAAAATATATACTTTTTCACTTTACTATACTGTTTTTTTTATCATATATGTTTTGGAAAATTTCAAGATGAAATCAAGTATCACAAGCTTATTATAATCTATTTTGTTAATAAGCGCTATATTATTTTTAAAGATGCGAACAAACTATATATATTCACGTCTTGAAATTAACTTGAAATATACGATGCCAAACATTACATCTGCAGAAAAAATTATGTAAAAACAAAATTTTTTGCAATTAAATGTTTGTTAGCAAGAAAAAATACAAGCAACTAAGATATTACAATCTCTCACTTTAAAATTTATTAAATACAGTTTTCCTTTATTAAAAATGATTGTAGAATAGAAAAAAATAGAAAAACAAAAAGCAGGTGCTATTTAGTTTTCCAAATTTTTCCAAGTGCATTTTCAATAAAATTACTTAATTTTTAATATTTTTGTCATTTATCAAAAATTAAGTAATTCGAAATGAAAAATACCTATATCTCTGATAGATACTTTCCTTAAAGAGCTAACTTGTTATGAGTATGTCTATTTTATGGATGTACGTATTTAACTATACATTAGCGTTTGTTTCATGCTTAATCGAGTTTGGAAGTTCATTCACAAAAAATAACGAAAATACTCAAACATATATTTTTCCAAGTGAAAAATTAAACGTATATTTGATGATAACGTGTGGGATATTAATATATTATGCCATAATTCATTTAAATAAAAATAATTCTCTAAAACCTGTATAAAGACTTCCAGAAAAAAAGTCATTTCGTGAGGTGGTTCATTCTAGACTAGTAACATTAATAAAAAGTGGGTAATACTCACAGTTTTCCGAATTTTTCATTTCGAATTACTTAATTTTTAATAAATGACAAAAATGTTAAAACTAAGTAATTTGATTGAAAATGAACTTGGAAAAATTTGGAAAACTGTGAATAGGACCCGCTTTTTATTTATGTTACTAATCTAGATTGACCCACCTCACGAAACGACTTTTTTTCTGGAAGTTCTATACAGGTTTTACAGAATTCTTTTTATTTAAATGAATTATGGCATTATATATTAATATCCCACACGTTTTCATCAAATATACGTTTAATTTTTCACTTGGACAAATATGTATTTAGGGTATTTTCTTTATTTTACTGTGAATGAATCTTCGAAACTTGATTGAACATGAAACAAACTCTAATGTATACTTAACTACGTACATCCATAAAATAAACATACACATAACAAGTTAGCGCTTTAAGGAAGTTATCTATCAGAGCCATGGGTATAACTAATGATACTTTTATTATAACTAAATGATATATATTCACAATTTTATAGATTATGTTTTGGTTATATACCATAGGTTATGTTAATCACTGAAGGTTGATATATAACCCCTTTCCACATTAATTTTCGTATTCTGTATACGTATTTCGACAACTAAGCTGCCATAATCAGCAAATAATTGAACAGTGTCACATCTGGAAAACTACAGCAAAAATACCCGTACGAAAATAAACCCCGTACAGTTATTTTTGCCATAGCTCTCCAGGCGCGACACTGTTTACTTATCTGCTGATGACGACAACTTAGTTGTCGAAATACGTATACAGAATACGAAAATTAATGTAGAAAGGCGTTATATATCAACCTTCAGTGATTAAGGTAATCAACCACAGGCTCCATTAAAATTACCTTCACAGGTTATGTGCATAACTGCAAATATTGCGCAATGATACCAGTTAAATACTAATAGCTTTCAACAACAAATGCTAAAGTACAAAAATTCCACAGCAGTCTCTCGACCTATCATATTCTATGTAGATCAATAGACAATATTCAGCTGCAAATAAGAATAGTCAATGTCTTCCTGGAATGTGACATTTAGCCCTTACATATATGATAAAGCAAATGATTCCAGAACTTCGTAATTGTATCTATTGCCCTATATTCTATTTCTTAGAGGCCATTTAAATACCGAAAAACATTTACGAAGTTTTACAGCCATTTGCTTTACCATATATCCAAAATAATGCCCCCCCCCCCCCCCCCAATGTTCCAGCTATTAGAGTCAACATCAATATTCTCAATCAGCTTGCGCGATCGCAAACCTATCGCCCATAAAACATGTACGGGATATGATAAGGGTTACTTCGTCTTCATCTCCCTCCAGTGAACTTACAGCAGCTACATGATGCCCTACATGTTGCTCGCAATGAGCTTCTAAAAGAGTTCATAGAACATCTTATAAATTTTCTCTATATTGGGTGCGCATTTTTTAATGAAAACTTAATCATTTACTATTCTCAATACTTTTGTTAAAAATTTAATTTAAAAATGTATATACTTTTTTACTTTACTATACTGTTTTTTTTATCATATATGTTTTGGAAAATTTTAAGATGAAATCAAGCATCACAAGCTTATTATAATGCATTTGTATTTATATTTTGTTAATAAGCGCTGTACTATTTTTAAAGACGCGAGCAAACTGTATATATTCACTTCATGAAATTAACGTAAAGTAGACAATGCAAAACTTTAAATATTACTACGTATTATAATAAATTATTAACGGTAGGATAAAAATTCACTTACTATTAGAAAAAGTTTTGAAAACACCACGTCAGACGTAAAAAACAATTTAGCCACTCCCCATGAAACGAAGAGGAATGAAACAAATCAACACACCTGCAGAAAAAATGATAAGTATGTGAATGTATATATAACAATTATAAAAAATGCTCAATTAATCACTTTAAATAAATGCGTTATTTAAATATTTCAATACAGTAAATATTTGTTCATCATATAATATGCTTTGGAAAATTTCAAGATGAAATCAAGTATCACAAACTTATTATAATGCATTTGTATTTATATTTTGTTAATAAGCGCTATACCTACTATTTTTAAAGACGCGAGCTAACTGTATATATTCACTTCATGAAATTAACGTAAAATAGACAATGCAAAAACATTAAATATTACTACGTATTATAATAAATTATTAACGGTAGGATAAAAATTCACTTACTATTAGAAAAAGTTCTGAAAACACCTCGTCGGCCGTTAAAAAACAATTTCGCCACTCCCCATGAAACGAAGAGGATTGAAACTGATCAAGGCACCTGCGGAAATAATGATAACTATATGTATATATAACAATTATAAAAAATGCCCAATTAATCACTTTAAATAAATGCATTATTTAAATATGTTGTCTCTAACGAACATTAGCTAACATTATTATTATATGACTGTTGTGTGTATACTAAACGTAACCATTCAAATATATTAATGGTACAGGAAATCAAATAAATCGATTATAACCTATAAAAAATATACTTACTACCTAAATAATAGAAATTTAATGAAAAACACCACAATTATTAATTAATATAGGCACCAAAACGATGTAAAAACAATATTTTATGCAATTAAATGTTTGTTAGCAAGAAAAAATACGAGCAACTAAGAAATTAAAAATCTCGGATTTTAAAATTTATTAAAACAGTTTTATAAGAATGGCGGGGTGGCAAAAAAATGGCTGCCTAGTCTACAAGAAACAGAAGCGATAAGAATAATTTCTTCAAATTAATTTTATAGTACACTAACCGGTATAAACGATATCACAAAGTGTGAAAAATGTAATGGATAAATTGTAAAACATCGAAAATTTACTTACTATTTCCAAATGTTTTCAAAAATTTATAAAATTTAAAGCAATTATCAAACAACAGCTTCACGAACATACGTTAAGAACAGGAAATACTGAAACAAATGATCCCGTTGGCAACAAATAAAATGTAACCAATTAAACGATTAAAAACTACCCTAACACTTAGTAACTGTCTTAAAGTTATAAACTTTTACTTCATTTTAAATGTGTACACAGATAAAAATTTATTATTTATTTTTTAATTATTTATAAAATAAATGTTAACAATTATAATATTGCGAATAAAAAATACTTTGGGATGTATAGTATTTTTTATTTTCCACATAATTATAAAAAATTCCCAAATAATCACTTTAAATAAATGCGTTATTTAAATATTTCAATACAGTAAATATTTATTCAAAATTTAGTTTAAAAATATATACGTTTTTACTTTACAATACTGTTTTTTTTATCATATAATATATTTTGGAAAATTTCAAGATGAAAAGAAGTATCACAATCTTATTATAATGCGTTTGTATTAATGTTTTGTTAATAAGCGCTATATTCTTTCTCTAAGATGCGAACAAATTATATGTATCCACTTCATGAAATTAACGTAAAATAGACAATGCAAAACATTAAATATTACTACGTATTATAATAAATTATTAACGGTAGTATAAAAATTCACTTACTATTAGAAAAAGTTCTGAAAACACCACGTCAGCCGTTAAAAAACAATTTCGCCACTCCCCATGAAACGAAGAGGATTGAAACTGATCAAGGCACCTGCGGAAAAAATGATAACTATATGTATATATATCAATTATAAAAATTGCCCAATTAATTACTTTAAATAAATGCATTATTTAAATATTTCGTCTCTAACGAACATTAGATAACATTATTATTATATGACTGTTGAGTATATATATATATATATATACTAAACGTAGCCATTCAAATATCTTAATGGTACAGGAAATCAAATAAATCGTTTATAACCTATAAAAAATACACTTACTACCTAAATAATAGAAACTTATGAAAAACACCACAATTATTAATTAATATAGGCACCAAAACGATGTAAAAACAAGATTTTATGCAATTAAATGTTTGTTAGCAAGAAAAAATACGAGCAACTAAGAAATTAAAAATCTGCGATTTTAAAATTTATTAAATAGTTTTGCTTTATTAAGAATGGCGGGGTGGCAATAAAAATGGCTGCCTAGTCTACAACAAACAGAAGGGGTAAGAATAATTTCTTCACTTTAATTTTATAGTAAACTAAACGGTATAAACGATATCACAAAGTGTGAAAAATGTAATGGATAAATTGTAAAACGTCGAAAATTTACTTACTATTTCCAAATGTTTTCAAAAATTTATAAAATTTAAAGCAATTATCAAACAACAGATTCACGACAATACATTAAGAACAGGAAATACTGAAACAAATGATCACGTTGGCAACAAATAAAATGTAACCAATTAAACGGTTAAAAACTACCCTAACGCTTAGTAACTGTCTTAAAGTTATAAATTTTTACTTCATTTTAAATGTATACCTAGATATAAATTTATTATTTATTTTTTAATTATTTATAAAATAAATGTCAACAATTATAATATTGCGAATAAAAAATACTTTAAGACGTATAGTATTTTTTATTTCCTACATAATCTATGTTGGTAAATAACGTAGAAGAGCTCCATATTTTCAAATTAATTTAAAATTGTAGGTTTCCGCCAAATTTACTTTAATGTAAAAATATGTTTAGTAAATGCAACAATAAGTTCAAATTCATGATAATTTTCACACAAAGAGCGTAAGTTCTTTAATATAAATTAAATTAAGCAGGCAGATTTAAAATTTAAATGAAATTTTCGTGAAATAAATTGGTTTTTTGGTTTTAATGTGCTTGTATATTGTATGTTCTAAATATTTTTGTAACTCTGTATAAAATTTGTTTATAAAACTACGCCCATCGTGATCTGGGGTCTGCCCCAGGTCACTCCGACGCTCTTTGCGCAGGTAGAGCCCGCCTAGGTACTACCTTCTGGTGTAAATATAGACGGTTCTTCTCAACCCAATGCGGTCAGAATACATCGCATGTTTAAGAAATTGTTACTATTTTTTTAAAACATAATTAAAAAAAATTTATGAAGGAAGAATACTGAGAAAATAATAAATAAAACTTACCTAAAATCGGCGAATAAAAAATATCTATAAATCTGTTTAAATTATTTATTTTTTCATAAAAATTAATTATTACTATCTTTACGAGCTTAGTTTCTGAAATTTATAGAAAAATATTTTCACCTAATTTTAGTATAAACGTATGAATGAAAAATGAATACATATTTTGTTTTAAGGTATAAAAATTAGGTTCAACGGTCAAATTTTTCTTTAAATTTCATTACTTTCAATTCTAATATTTTACGATAGCAGAATGTTGCAGATATTTAAGAAATGAGGGCATGGAGTTAGAAATATATACATATATTGCATAACAGAAACAGAAAATTCAACATATTTTTTTGCATTATATGGTAACTTAAAAGAAATTATACATATTTTAAAGGATTTAATACTCTAAGATTCTGTACACTTCAGAATGTATTTTTTTTCAGAGGCGTGCGACGTTGTTAGAATACCAAATATTTTAAATATATAGATAGATACAGATATTTCCTCAGTTAACATACTAATTATAATATTTAAAACTGACATTTTCAATATAAAACAGTTTTAAATTTCATAATTGCCAGTGTGGTAAACTTCTAACCAAAAAACGAAAATCACTAAATTTGTCGAACTTCGGTTTGTAACGTACGTTCTGATTTTCTCTTAATTTAAGGTGTTATGTTTATTTAATTATTATTACAAGTTTTGTATTTATTCTGATCTATTTACTTCTAGTTCATTTGCATATTAGTATTTACGAAAGTGTTTGAAATAGTTCATATTTTCTGATATAACCTCTGTGGGATTGCACCAACAACACTTTTCAAAGGATATGGATAAACAAGGGAAAATAATTGATATTCTTGCCGTAATAGATAAAGTAAGTAGCACATACTGTAAGTCATCGTATATTATGTAAGTTGCAAGAAAGTATATCAAAAAAACTTGTATGTACTGAAAAAAATATGTTACGCATAAGTTGGAATTTCTACGCAACAATTCATTCGCAAAATCTCCTTTTTGAAGTGAAATTGTAGCACTCTAACAGATGAAACCTGTAGATAATTTTCTATATAAATAAAATTACACAGATAGAAATTATGACGTAGATTGTAAATGTATTGCTAGTCCTCAAATTAACTTTGTTAAGGAGGAAAAACTATCCAAATATGCTTATTGCCATTTCGATGTCAATGTGGGGTTATCAATTGCGAAGTGAAAAGGGTAGTTTTTTATCCTTGATGTAATTTAAATAAAATAGAAGAAATCTTAAAACTCTATTATACATAGTAGACATTTTGCTCTAAACGGAGGTAAACAATCCCGTTTTTTGGTAAAATTCACTCTTCTTTCAAGCTAAATATCTCCAAGAATGAAACGGTGGAATCCCCTCCATAAAATTTTCATCAGTGTAATTATACTGTTGCAGTAAATTATAGTTACCGTATATATACATATAAATTTGCATCTACAGATGTATTTTCTATATTTTCCATGTGTAGAATATTGGTAAATTTTAATTGAGTCTATGGTTGATTAAATTAATCACTTAAGATTATTATAACCCCTTTCCACAATAATTTTCGTATTCTGTACACGTATGTCGACAACTAAGTTGTCATCATCAGCAAATAATTAATCACAGGTGTATTTGACTTTCGACCGTGTATGTCTAGTACGGACTTTGTACTTGTGCAGATTTTGCCGTGGTTCCAGGTGCAACAGTATGATTAATCATCTGCCGTTGATGACAACTTATTTGTCGACATACGTATACATATTGCGAAAATTATTGTGGCAAGGAGTAACATTAACCTTAAGTGATTAAATGTCGAATAATGTTAACTATTCTCCCATTTATTCTCAGTCAATTGCTATATATTTTATATTTTACATTAAATAGTAAATTATGGTGTACGACCATAATTTTTCATCTTTCAGGGCTTTTTTAAAAAATGCTAGTACTTCTCTTTTTATTTTGTTACTAACGTATTTATTTCATAACATAGAATGCAATTAGCTTTTATAAAATTATATCATATACTGTTATGAATTATTTATTATTATATGTATCAAATAAAATGTATACAGAGCAAAAAAAAGCAAATATACAAGCAATTTAGCAAAAATCTTAGCATTAAAAGAAAATAATTATATTTAAACGTGTAAAATAATACAAGAAGACTATACTAATTTGGTTGTGAAGAAGAAATCGTTTTTTTCTAATGACGTTATACATCTGTTTTCGAGAAGACTAATTCCAATATTTCAATGTGTATTCAACTTCTGTATACCAATAGCCGGTTAAGCTAATAAATAATATTGCATGGAGTTTTTGAGCATTCATTCATAGGGAGCGCTCTTTAATTATTAAAAAACATATATTAAATAACAATAATTTTTATTTTATTCTTAATTTAATCGAAGGCCATAAACCATTTCTCTATTTTAACAAAATTTTGTAGCTCTAGTATATAATTACTAAAATATTTTAATACGTTACCAATAGAAATCTGTATTGCATCAAATTTAATTGACTAATTAAAATTATTATGTTTTATATAATTTTATCGGCATATTATTTTATAGTATTACTATAATTATAAGCTTTATTATACGACTGTTCTAAGATATTTTGTTAAAATAGATAGAGTTCCAATAAGTTTATGGACAATGCAAAAATAGTACAAAATGAAGAGAACTGGAGTGACTAGTCAAAAAATATACTACATTACACCGCACACAAGTAGTAGTTCATAAATATCTAGTAAAATCGTATCGGTATTTATATTAAATTTTGAATAATTGTTCGTCATATTCTTTTTTTTTAACAAACACTACTGTAATTGTTATAAGAACTACAAGAAAGGATAAGCTAATAAAATAGTGTGTTATACTAATAAATTCAATAATGGCTGAATTTGTTATGATGTTTTAATTTATTAAATATATTATGTTTTGCGCAAAATACAAGATTAATTGTAAACATTACATTATTAATTACTAATTGGCGTGAATTGCTAAAAAAAATTATTTTATAAAAATGGCAAGTGTATCGTATCAAATAGCCAATCTTCTTGAGAAGGTTAGTCTGTTTTGTACCTCACAGTTCATTTTAAAAAGAACTGAGTTTGTGTAATCAACAGCCCTAATTTTATTACAGATGCAATCTAATGATAAAGATTTTCGATTTATGGCAACTAATGATTTAATGACTGAACTACAGAAAGATAGTATTAAACTTGATGATGATTCTGAGAGAAAAGTCGTTAAAATGCTACTTAAATTGTTGGAAGATAAAAATGGAGAAGTCCAGAACTTAGCTGTGAAATGGTATATTTATGATTATTATAATTTATATTTTCGTTAAACGCTACAGTTTTCATATATATTATTTATTAACAAATTTTCTGGCTGTTTATTTCAGCTTGGGGCCTCTTGTAAATAAAGTAAAAGAGTATCAAGTTGAGACTATTGTTGAATCTCTTTGTTCAAATATGATATCTGAAAAAGAACAGCTTCGAGATATATCAAGTATTGGTTTGAAAACTGTCATTTCAGAATTACCACAAGCACCAGGAGGTCTGTCTGGAAATATATGTAAGACTATTACTGGCAGACTAACAACAGCTATAGAAAGGGTATTTATATGCATATTTTTATATAATACAGACTTATATTTCAGAAGTTTTTAGTTTCTATTTAGTTATTAATATATTTTATTATCAAGTATACTAAATTATTTTTAATGTCCTATTTAGCTTTACCAATAATCGAGTAATATTTGGAAAACTGCATTTCATTTAATTAGGAAAACATATGTAATATTTTAGCAAGAAGATGTCTCTGTGCAATTGGAAGCTTTGGATATTGTTGCTGATCTTCTATCAAGATTTGGAAATGTCCTATCTTCTTATCATGGTAACATCTTAAATGCCCTCTTACCTCAACTTTGCTCTCAACGTCAAGCCGTTCGTAAAAGGACTATAGCAGCATGCAGTAACTTGGTACTATCTTGCAATAATGCACTGTATTCAAAGTTGATTGATCATCTCTACAATGGTTTACGAGGCAAAGCAAATAATACACAAAAACGTACTTACATTCAGTGCTTGGCTGCCGTTTGCCGACAATCAGGGCATCGATTTGGAGAACACATTGAACATTTTGTACCTTTGATACTTAAGTACAGTAATGAAGATGATGATGAATTAAGGGAATTTTGCTTGCAAGCTTTTGAATCATTCGTAAATCGATGTCCAAAGGAAATAACACAACATATACCAAACGTAAGAATATTTTTGACATATATATTAGAATTTAAAAAACTGAAATATTTTGAGCAGGTATAGAGGCAAACAAAATAATTATTTTGAGCAACTTTATTGATATGAACTAAGATACTATAGTTTTCGTGTAAAACATATGATTTTTATTTTCGTAATTGTAAATACTTTGAGTGTATTCTGTGACTTGAATTGATACATCTATATTCTAATCCGTCATCATACTAAAGCAAAATGAGACTCAAGGGGCACTTAGGTTAGTAAATTTGCACATTAAATATTGCTTTATTTAATTATTGAAGAAAAAGGATTCTCAATGAAAGTACGTATTACCTGAAAATATTTTTTCTGCCTCTATTACTATTAAAAGTAATAAATGTTTTTAACGTTATTATTTAACGATTTGAATTATAAGAATCAGTGCCGCAAATTAAAACTGATTTAAAAAATTGTTAATTCTTTTTGTTTAGATAATCAATTTGTGTCTAAAATATATGACCTATGATCCAAATTATAATTATGATGAAGATGATGACACTGATGATCGTTGCATGGATGTAATGGAAGGGGATGATGATGATGAAGAAGAAAATGATGAATATAGTGATGATGACGATATGAGTTGGAAGGTCAGGCGTGCTGCCGCAAAGTGTCTCGAAGCCGTTATATCCAGTAGAATTGAATTGCTTTCAGATTTTTATAAAACTCTTTCTTCAGCTTTGATCGCCAGATTTAAAGGTTTCTGTTCTATATTTACTTTTTAATTTTCAAATAATATAATGGCAGTTATTGCAGCTTTACATTATTTGATCGATTTTCGCCATATAAACTTCAAAAGTACCCTATTTTGTACATTATTCTTAATAACCATGTTATTTCTTTTCCTTAAACGACATTTTTTTAAACTCTGTAATTTTGATATACTTTACAGAACGAGAAGAAAATGTTAAATCAGATATATTTCATGCATATACAGCATTGTTAAAACAAACTAAAGCTTCCGCCAGTACGAATATCGATCCTGATTCTATGGAGCAAGAAACGCCACTTTATCTACTCCAACAACAAGTTCCCTTTATAGTGAGAGGTGTTCACTCACAAATGCGGGAGAAAAGTATAAAAACTCGTCAGGATTGCTTCCAAATATTAAAAGAACTCTGCAGTGTTCTACCAGGAGCATTAGCAGGTCATATTGGTGAACTAATTCCTGGTATACAATATTCGTTGGGAGAAAAAAATTCTAGTAGCAACATGAAAATCGACGCCCTGTCATTTATATACTGTTTATTAACTTCACATCCACCAGAAGTCTTTCACCCTTATATACCAGTGTTATTACCACCTGTGATAAATGCAGTCGGCGATAGTTTTTACAAAATAACCGCCGAAGCACTGAACGTTCTTCAAGAATTAGTGAAAGTCATCAGACCTTTGAATACTCCATCGAATTTTGACTTTACGCCATTCGTTAATGACATTTATATGTGTACTTTGATAAGATTAAGGGCTTCAGATATCGATCAAGAGGTTAAAGAGCGCGCAATTTCGACAATGGGACAAATCGTTTGCAATCTTGGGGATTATTTAAGTACTGAATTGTCAGTCTGTTTACCACTATTCTTGGATAGATTGAGAAATGAGATAACCAGGTTGACAACTGTAAAAGCTTTAACTAAGATAGCAGGTTCTCCTCTGGGCATCAATTTACCAATAATTGTAAGTTATTCTTTTTTCTAGGTTAAGTTTCTTTATATTGAACAAAATAATAAAATTACTTTCCTCGCTTTTTTCTATTTGCAGAAAGATGCTGTACCAATATTAGGCTCATTCTTACGTAAAAACCAAAGAGCACTAAAATTAAGTACATTGCTATTATTGGATTGCTTAATTAAAAATTATAGTCAATCTTTAAATGCCGATTTGTTGCAACATGTAATTACTGAGATACCACCCTTATTAGATGAGTCCGACTTGCATATTGCCCAATGGACTTTGGTAATTTTAAAATCTATAGCTGAGGTGCATCCCAGGGCCCTAGTAAGAAAGAGTATGACCAAATATATTTTGCCAGAGATTATGAATCTTGTTAAATCGCCACTATTACAAGGCTGGTGATTCATTTTTATAATTTTTAGAATCCTATAACCACAATGATTTTAGGTGCTGCATTAAATTCAATGCTGGAATTTTTCCAAGCCCTGGTCGTCTGTCGTATACCCGACTTAGGCTACAATGAATTGCTGGATATGCTTATTTCGCCAATATCCAACTTAACCAATAATCAAACGCTTCATAAGCAAGCTTATTACTCATTAGCTAAATGTGTGGCGGCCATAACTGTAAAGTGTTCTGATAGGGCGCTACCTGTAATACATCAGTTTATTTTTGATATCCAAAATGCCAGAACTGATGCACAACACATATTCGGACTACTTATCATCGGTGAAATTGGACGTAAAATGTAAGAAATGATATAAAATCCTTGCATTTCTATATGTTCGTTATATCAATGTTGAAGTTACACGTCATATAGCAACGTCGTTTATTTCAACCTCTTCATCTCTCATAATTTGTAAATTATATTAAAAAATTTTCTCAAAGTAGTATCTTAAAGGCATATGAAATCATTTCTTTTGATAATGGTTTCTACGTAAATGGTAAATAACCTACAGAAATATACAAAAATGTCTACGTATTCCATTTGGGGTACAAAAATAAGTAAAAAACTACTTAAAAGAAACTGCAAAAATTAATGCTATACAGTATCAATTTACACTTTGGGCTTTATTTAGAAATAAAAAGGACGAAAATGTTATTTTTTCAATTACATTTATTTGCATTGTAATTGATTTCAATATTATTACTACCATTTTATTATATATAATTAATTGTTATTATTAATAATACACATTTTCAGAGATTTGACGTCAGTTGGAAAATTAGAACAAGATATACTTTTATCGTTTTCGGCAGTATCGGAAGAAATTAAATCAGCCGCAAGTTATGCATTAGGAAGCATTTGCATCGGCAACCTGCCATATTACTTGCCATTCATATTAAATGAAATACAAAATCAACCGAAGAGACAATATTTATTGTTACATTCTTTGAAAGAGGTAATTCGTTGATTTTATTTTGTGAAAATAACGTTGATTTTATCTTTGCCTTTAGATCATAACCTGTTTGTCTGCAACACCTGAAGGTGTCAGAGTATTACTCCCGTTTGTGCCGGCAATATGGCAACAATTATTTTTACATTGTGAATGTAGCGAAGAAGGAACCAGAAACGTTGTAGCAGAATGTCTTGGAAAACTTACGTTAATCGACTCCGCTAATCTCCTACCGAAATTACAAGAATCCCTGTCATCCCCATCACCCTTAATGCGAACAACTGTTGTAACTGCAGTTAAATTTACCATTTCAGATCAACCTCAAAAAATCGATACTCTTTTGCGTCAGTGTATTGGGCAATTCTTAAATACCTTACAAGATCCCGACCTGAACGTGCGTCGTGTGGCGTTAGTCGCCTTTAATTCAGCTGCCCACAATAAACCATCACTTATAAGAGATTTGCTTGATTCGATTCTGCCACAACTGTACAGTGAAACTAGAGTAAAAGTAAGTATCTACACTGATAGATTAATCTTCTATTTGTTTTCGTTCGTAGAGAGATCTTATTCGTGAAGTTGAAATGGGTCCGTTTAAACATACTGTCGATGATGGTTTGGATATACGGAAAGCTGCTTTTGAATGTATGTACACACTATTAGATTCTTGTCTGGATAGAATCGACATATTTGAATTTTTGAATCACGTCGAAGGCGGTTTAAAAGATCATTATGATATCAAAATGCTTACGTATTTGATGGCAGCGAGATTGGCTCAAATCTGCCCCGGTGCTGTATTACAAAGTAAGTTATATAACTAAGAAATTTGAATCATATTTTATGGTTTGGAAGGAATTTTTAAATTGTTTTTAACAATATTTTTTAAAGGATTGGATAGACTTGTCGAACCATTGCGCGTCACTTGTACGATGAAAGTAAAAGCACATTCCGTAAAACAAGAATATGAAAAACAGGATGAATTAAAACGTTCAGCGATGAGGGCCGCTTCGGCACTGTTAAGTATTCCCGACGCTGATAAAAATCCCCATTTGAGCGAATTTATAACCCAAATAAGGAATTCGGCCGATCTGCAAGCCATTTTCGATTCGATTCAGAAAGATTCCATGGGCAGTCACCATGATTGCTTCATGATGGATCAAAGTTAATAAGTTTTTATATACTCGATTTTTGTTCCTATGAGGATATTTCATTAACACATAGTACATTATAAAGTTTTCAGTTTTCAAATAAATAATTGAAAAAGTAAGTCCATACGTTTTTTTTTGTTATTTACACATATTTAAATATTGATTTAGTTTATTATAACATTCATATCAAATAAATGATGAGAGCAATGAAAATACATGATAATATGTAAAGTATATAGTCGTGCTATATACCAATAAAAATAAGATTCTTAGAAATATATGTTTCTCCTTGTTTGTCGAAGATTTTGTATTACGCGATAATAAAATCTAAAACATGCCATAGCGCATCCACAGCTCCCATTAGTAACAAATTATTGTAGTCTAGAGAATAGTGTGCTAACTTTAAACTAGTTCTATCATATGTTTGAATTCATAATATATTTTCTATAGTAACTTAATGAAATTTGTAAATACAAGTATGTTATCGCGTGTGTAAAGCTGATTTGAATACAAAAATTATATAATTTACCACGTTCAGAAACCATCGACGATATTTCGCCAAGGATACGTTCATAAATTTTGGTATTTTACAATAATCACTGTTTAGTATAATAAATATATAATTAAAAAGTAATTATCAGTTTATAGGAAAATAATAAAATTAAGAATATATAATTTTAATAACATTTTAATACGAAGACATATTTATAGAAAATATACTATTCTTATAAGGAATTTTAAATAAATACTGAAAATATACAAATAAACAACAGAAATAAAAATAATATAATAATAATATACATTAATATTCTTATTTACGAAGCAGTATTATAAATAAAATTAAAATAGATAATTAAGTTATTTCTTAACAAAAAATATTAAACTAAAATATGATACGATTTATATTATATCTTTAATAATGTTAAAATTAAGTACAAACTTTTATTTTATAATTTGTACATAAGCATAATTTGAAATTGACAGATTTGATTACGTTTACGTTGGTTATCCTGTCAATGTGAGCATTGAATTTTGGAACATATATATAGCGTTGTCAACAATGCACGTCAAATTTTATTATTTTAAGTGTTAAATGAAAGTATATTATTTATTTTTGAGTGATTAAGTAAAAATTGTTTTGCGTCTTCATGAAAATGAATGGTCTCAGTTTGAGTGAGTTCTGTTGTTTGTTTTGCTGTCCGCCCTGTCCAAGTAGAATAGCCGCAAAATTGGCATTCTTACCTCCGGAACCGACCTATGATTTTTTGGCTGATGGTACAGGAAAATACGCTTTAACATTAACAGAAAGAGCTGAATGGCAATACACGGACCAAGATAAAGAAAAAGTGGAGGGTTTTTATACAAGAACTAATCGTGGTAATAAAATAGGTTGTTTATACGTACGATGTAGTAACACTGCCAGGTTTACTATACTATTTTCACACGGAAACGCCGTGGACCTAGGACAAATGAGTAGCTTTTATTTGGGATTGGGTTCACGTATTAATTGTAATATATTTAGTTATGATTATTCAGGGTATGGTGTTAGTGCAGGAAAACCATCTGAAAAAAATTTATATGCAGATATAGATGCAGCTTGGTTAGCATTAAGGACACGGTATGGTATCAGCCCTGAAAATATTATATTATATGGTCAAAGCATTGGAACAGTACCAACAGTTGATCTCGCTGCCAGATATGAAGTAGGTGCCGTAATTTTACATTCTCCATTAATGTCTGGTATGCGAGTTGCTTTTCCAAATACTAAGAGAACATGGTTTTTTGATGCTTTTCCAAGGTAAATTGTTGTTATTTAAGAGAATATAAATATGCTTGAAATATATATTTTAGTATTGATAAAGTACCAAAAGTAACATCTCCTACCCTTGTTATACATGGTACAGAGGATGAAGTTATAGATTTTTCACATGGTCTCACAATTTTTGAAAGATGTCCGAAAGCCGTTGAACCTTTATGGGTAGAAGTAAGTATTGTTTTTATAAGTATAAAAAAAGCATTAGTTTTTGTTCTAAATTGTTATTTTTCATTTTTGAAATATTTTGTAATGTTATTTTTAACATTAAATTTGGTAATTTTATATTAATTTGGTACAAAACGGTTCACTAGTATCAGATATTTATGCATAATTCTCTAATTGAGATAAAACATTAATCAGTTTCTATATAGAATAAAGATATTGTTTTTCTTTTTTTTAATTATACATTCTATATCAAAACCAGATTCATAATTATATTGATAAAACAAAATAGATATTTACGTTGAAAGTCTATTATGCTCA
>JAVIWB010003341.1:0-45211 GCA_031893035.1 Dermolepida albohirtum | reverse complement strand
AGGCAAATAACAGCGCATATTCGGTACTTTACCGGAAACCATATACACTATCGCTCACAAGTATTTGGTCACCCTTGTTTCATTGCAGTTTCTATAGAAAAGTTGGAATTATAAAATTTATTTCTGTAGTAAGAAATAGTTTCATAGTAAATATTAAAATCTATTAAAGCTCATTCAAAAACAATTATGCGATTACCCTATTATTCACAATGAATGATGATACCCTAATAAAACTCCAAGTAGAACAATTGCACTTAAGGGATTAAATCTCTCAATTCTTGGAAATTTTCGATTGTTATGATTTTATTTTAAGGTAGAGTGTTATTGTAAACTATAATATTAAGTATTTATACTTGCGTATTTTGGCAAAGTTGCAGTTAGTTTTTGTGAGGTGCACATAGTGATAAAATCGTGCGTTTCGAAGAAGTTTAATCTGTTAAAAATGCCTAAACGGAAAGAATTGAGTGTGGAAACACGATCGTTTATAATCGCATACCAGCTAACTGGCAAAAATAACCGCAAAATTGCAACAGAACTTAAATTAAACCAGTCCACTGTGGGTTATATCATCAAAAAACACCGCGAATGTTGAAGTGTATCGAACAGAACTCGAAAAGGCAGACCAAGGGTAATAACCTCAGTGGAAGATCTTGCAATGGTGGTAACAAGCAAGACGAAGAACAGCCCCAGTAATCACAACAGAAATGAATGTTGTTCGTCGAAAACCCATAAGTGTTTTCACAGTTAAACGGCGATTAAAAAAACCCGGTCTTCATGGACGAATTGCAATGCGGAAGCCGCTTCTACGCAAGCAAAACAAGCAATAATTTTTAAAGTGGGCACGCGATTACCAAAATTGGACCATAGAAGACTGGAATAAAGCATTGTGGAGCGATGAATCCAATTTCGAGATTTTCGTTTCACAAACACGTGTTTTCGTGAGGTCTGTGGGTGAGCGTGCCCGGGAAGAAAGCATAGCCCCTACGATGGAGCCCCTACAATTAAGCACGGTTGAGGTTCAGTCATGACATGGGGTTGCTTTTCTGGATCAAATGTGAGCGATCTCGACGGTATACTAAAAAAGGAACTGTATAAGCCCGTATTAAAGGAAAACTGAATCCCCACTGGAATTAAAATTTCGGGTCAGAATTTTATCTTCCAACAAGATAATGACCCGAAACACACTTCCAAACTATACTGGAAATATTTGCAGGAATCGGAGGGAACCATAAAAGTTATAGCGTGCCTCCCCAGAGTCCCGACTTAAATCCCATTGAGTTGCTGTGAGAAGAACTTGACCGAGAGGTGAGAAAATCGGCCCCCACATCTGCTGTCAATATGTGAAGAATCTGCAAGAGGCATGTGGTAAAATAAAACCAGAGACATTACGAAAATTAATCAAAAGAATGCCTCGATTGTGTGCTGCGATGATTAAAAATAAAGGAGGGCATATAGACGAGTCTAAAATTTAGTTAATTATATTATACAACAATTTATTTTAGACGTAAAAATACAACCATGCTCAGATGTATTAGACACCCCAGGTAAAAACCGTTATTCTCGGTATTATCCAAGTCTGAGGGAAATTAACCGTAAAAATAGGTAATGGTATTTACAGAAATGCGTTTTTGAATACCCTAGTTAATCCCCTATTGAAAAGAATAGGTGGAAAGAGGAAATTGTGGATTTTAGAAATTTAGTGTCATTCTAGCAGTGTGTGAGCAACGTGCGTTTGTGAGTTTGTGGTAGAGATCAATTAGATTATCCTATTTTTTCACGTTGTGTCAGTTATTTGTTGAAGAAAAATGCCTAAAACACGCGAGTTGTCGGTAGGGGAACGCGCCCAAATAGTGCTACTGCATTCCCAGAAGTTATCAATAGCTGCAATTGCAAAAAAAAATGTTCGGGATGTGCAGTCCGTACAACCATTAGTCGCTATCAGGAAAGTGGGTCGTTTGTTAACAGACCAGAAAGTGGCAGAAAACCCTGTACCTCGATTAGAGAATATAGAATTTTACAACGACTGGCTCTCAGTGATAGGAAAAAATCGTCGAAACAACTCGCCAGTGAGCTGAAACAGCGTTATCGCGTAACAGTTTCTGCGCAAACAGTGAGAAGGCGTCTCCAGCGTGCTGGTTTACGAGGGTGTAAAGCGCGACGTAAACCGCTTTTAACTGACGCTCATAAAAAGAAGCGGTATTTATGGGCCAAACAACATGAAAATTGGACAATCGAGAAGTGGTCGAAGATTCTTTGGTCTGATGAATCGAATATCGAGGTATGTAAGTACATCTTCATGACTAATATTCTTATCGTTGTATGCAATTCAGTCTACATGTAACATTAAACAAAATTAATCCTGTCTAAGTGCTAACTTTCTTCTTTTGCCTGGCAGCTTTGGGGACTACCTGGGACGCTATACGTTCGGTGTAGGTAAGGGGAAGCTTATGAACCACAATGTATCATTCCCACAGTAAAATTTGGAGGTGGTAGTATCATGGTTTGGGGTTGTATGTCTGTATACGATGTTGAAGAAGTGTACCTGTGCGATGGACGGATGAATAGGCAACGTTATTTAGCCATGTTAGAGGAAGTATTAGAACCGTCTGTGCTAAAACTATTCGACCAGGATATTCCACAATACATTTTTCAGCAAGATAATGCGCCCTGCCACAAATCGGGAGCTGTAATGCGTTGATTCGAGGAAAACACAGTGGAGGTAATGGATTGGCCGCCACAAAGTCCCGATTTGTCGCCCATTGAAAATTTGTGGCGTATCTTAAAAACTAAGATCACGGAACATAAATGCCTGTCAAAAGCAGAATTATCAACAAAAATTCGCGAAATATGGGCTGCAATACCACCGGCAGCGTGTTACAATTTAGTAGCAAGTATGCCTCGACGAGTGCGAGCTGTCATTAAGGCCAAGGGCGGAGCGACAAAATATCTATGAATTGTACTATATTACTAAATAACACTTTGTACATAATTTTCACAACAGTTTTATTTTCCTCACCTCTCTTTTGACTAAACTATATAAACTATATATGTATGTATGTACATAAATTCGTAAGGTGTCTAATACATTTGAGCAAGGTTGTATATATTTTTTATATACGTAAATAATAAAAAGATATTCGTATTTCAGTTTAGATTTTTGTTACAATTCGCGGGTTAAATGCGAGTGACCAAATACTTATGACCGATAGTGTATACTCAAGGATTTTAAATAATTTTAATATACATAGCTGCATCAGAATTGTCCGTTGTAAATGTTATTTGTAAGTACTGATTTAGGACTGCTATTTTCATGCACATGGCTCTGTATGACTGACTATCTAATTAATATAATTCAATACGGCCAGTTTAATTAAGAAATTAATATGTGAAATCAATATTTTTTAAAAAACGCACTTAATTACTATTTTGCTAGCTGAAATATGAAGATATGGCGAAATATATCTGTTCACTGAGTAATAACAAAACAGAGAATCGCCATATACAACTATATTAGATTACATTCGCTGGGAGTTTTAACCGCAGTAATTATAACACAGGGGTCATTTTATTTTCGAATTTACGTTCTAATTAGTGTTTAATTGGTTTTAAATGTGAACACTGTAGCCTCTCACATTACTAACGATCGGGTTCATTATTGGAGGACACGAACGACATCGGAAAGCACAAAAAAAGAAAAAAAGTTGGTAAAACAGAAATATCGATGAATATTTTAGACATGATTGCTTTCCGAAGGCCTTTATACACCAACTTGCGCGAATAATTTCAAATTTCATCGCAACCGTAAAACAGTTTTAGGACGCAAAGGCGACTCGAGCGATGCCGACGTCGGCGACATATAATACCACATTTTTAGAATCTGTTCTCCCTTTTTTGTGCTTTTGTTGTGTGTGTGGCAAATTCGAAATCGATATTTTTAACCATTTTACCTCTCAGGTACATGTGTACAATATTTTAACGGTAAAACATAACGACCGGAAGAATTCCAGTGTTACTTGGTTTGTTTGGAGGTTTCTTTCCTTGTTTTCAGAATAATTACTAATTACTCACTAAATAATATAGTTAAAATACTGGTAAATAGCACAGGAGTGCGATGTAAAAATTGTTTAAAATATAATGAGTGATTTTTATAGTTTTCTGTACGCTGACTGCGAACAAAATAAAGGAATTCCATGCTCGGTTTGAAAACAAATTTCACTTGAAATTATCAACAACTAGGCATGGTCACTGAAGGTTGATATATAACCCCTTGCTACATTAATTTTCGTATTCTGTATACGTATTTCGACAACTAAGTTGTCATCACCAGCAGATAATTGATGACAACTTAGTTGTAGAAATACGTATACAGAATACGAAAATTAAGTGGCAAGGTGTTACATATCCACCTTCAGTGATCAAGTTAATCAACCACAGGCTCCATCAAAATTACCAACAACTAGGCATTTTTGGCAAGTAAACTGTAAATGCAAATGCAAACAATCCGCGTTGACACTATGATTACTTTCCAACACGTGTTTTGCTAAACCGGATTTTTCTGGATGATGAATTTTATGTGTGCAATATGTTCTTTATACCGGGTTTCTATCGATCGTTTTATTTGGCCGAGGTATTGTTTATTGCAGTCTAGACATTTTATTCTGTAAATTCCTGATTTTTTGTTGTCTTCAACTTTGTCTTTCGCATTTCCTAAAAGGGATTTGATAGAGTTAGTGGATCAAAATATAACTTGAAAACAGAGCTCTTTAAAATCACTGTTTAAATTTTTCGTAGAAATGAAATTAAATTTATTTCGAAAACACTAGGCGCAAAAAATCATGGCTACCACCTGCGAAGCCGGCCCGTCGAATCCAAGGCCAAATCGTTTTGGTCGCAAGACAATATTCTGTGTTTGTTGAGGCCAGAACAGTGTGGTGTATTACGAACTGTTGAAACCCGGTGAAACAGTTAATATTGATCGCTACCGACAATAAATTATTAATTTGAATCATGCATTGATAGAAAACCGTTCAGAATGGGTCACTTTACCGTCTTCGGGCCCATTTGGACGTTTTTCTATGAATGTTTGGTTCAAATTGATAATTTGTTGACCGTAGCGATTATTATTAACTGTTTCACCAGGTTTCAACAGTCAGTCTGATTCCACCAAACACTAGCAATGTTTTGCGACCAAAACGATTTGTCCTTGGAGTCGATGGGCCGGTTTCGCACTGTCTCATATAGCAAGACCTGTCAAGGAAGCGTTGAAAGCTCTTGGATGGAACATAATATAGGACACGCCGAACTCTCCTTACTCCATCCGACTATCATCTTTTCGTTTCACTGGGACACGCGCTTGCAGAGCAGCACTTCGCCAATTTCGAAGAAGTTTCGAAGTGCTGCTTCGCAAAATTTAGAAAATGACTCGATGAATGGTTTTACTCAAAGAACTAACAGTATTTTTAGGATAGCATCCATAAATTGCCTGAAAGATGGGCAAGATGTGTAGAATCAAATGGCTAATACTTTAAATAAATAAATTTTTCCATTTTTTTAAAAATTATGTTGTTTTTTTTCGAAAAAAAAAACCGGTAATGACTTTCCGGTACACCTTGTACAGTACAAGCCAGGAGAGTTAGCGCGCAGTATTAGAAGTGATTAAATCTCTTGCAGTAGGTTTAACATAAAGTTTCAAGACACCATAGGCAGTACAAACATAAAACGACGTTAGTACATGTTTCTAAAAACGACTACGGCGCAACTCCACCACTCGCCATCTCTCCTGGCGATTACAATACACGGATTTTTGCTGCTCCAGATACATTCCTTTGTCTATGAATTTTTATTAATGATCTAACCCTGTATTCCAGTAAACGAAAAATAAATTACAAGAATGTTTGGTGACTTTAGATATGGCTTCTTTTAGGCAGGTGCTTTAACATGTGACAGCCACGTGTTAAATTGAACAAAAACTTTCTCGATGAAAATATCCCTGTGAAAGTTATGTCAGTAAAGAATTTTAGAAGAAATCGATAGCTACGAAAGACGCTTTAAAAACGAAATAAAAAAATTTGCGGACATATGCGAAGCATAAAACAGAGATACTTCAAAATATTATTGCGGTTGTGCTTTTAGAGAGTATATTGTGCCGAAATAAATATGTTATGCTCGGAATTGTATAAAAAGGGCTGTAATGTACTCTTGCTTCTTTTATGCTATTTTTCGCCAAACGCATGTATTTATTTTCACACGCAAAACTTTTCGGAGGGTTGCGCAGGAACACGAATGTACGAGTTAACTTCATCAGCGATTCTATTATAAGGGCCGTGTGAATATTTAATAATTCAGACAGGAGTGCTAACATTAATTACACCGAGGGAATTTTACTTTGTAATAAAATACATGAATTGGTGTTCGCCACAGACGTGTATTACGTATAAAGCAAAAATAGCGTCCTACATTCCTTTTCTTCACAATAATTTATTTGTAGCCAACACTCTATAGAATTTATCTCGGTTAATACTGGAAATGATTTATTACGACTTAGAAAGGCATGGAAATTAGATGGGACTACCGAAAATTTGATGAAATTTTGAATGTTGTGGACTATATATACAAAGGGTACTAGGAAAGTTTTGCAATATGACTGAACGATGAACAGTAGGAAGCTGGTTGTTACTGCATGTTGAGACATGTTCATACGTGCATAGCAGCCGCCGCGCCATGTCGTTGGGCTCAGTTATTCAGTAGCAGTGAGAGTGTAAAGTGCTTGCTATGGCATCATAGTCACGAAATGAGATAAGGGCAGTTTTGCGTTATAATTTCGTGCGTGGTTTAAACATAGACCACTGCTTCGAAGAAATGACTCTTGCACTAGGTGATGTTTGTGCAAATCGCACAATGATATTCAGGTGGTATAGAGAATTTCAAAGGGGTCATTTAACTGTGGAGGATGCTGGGAGGCCGGGAAGGCCACGAACGTCAGTTACGGAGGAAGACGTTACTACTGTGACACAGATAGAGGTTACTTCAGGCATAAATGCACCAGCAATTCGTTCAATTCTGTATTATCATTTGCACGTGAAAAAACTTTGTTCTCTCTGGGTGCCGCAGCGACTGACTGAAGTGACTGACTTGGTGCTGCTAAAAAGTTTAATAAAGGACAATCTCGGTATGTGAACATCGTGACCGGTGACGAGACTTGGCTGTACTATTACGATGTGCCCACCAATGCTCAAAACAAAGTTTGGGTCTTTGTTGATGAGGACACACCCGTAGTAGTCAGACAATGCCGATCTGTAAAGAAGAAAATGATGTATTTTTCAAATCGAGTGGAATTGTGGAACGTGTCCTTTTGGACATATAGAAGACAGTCACAGCTAAGTGGTATACTGAACAATGCCTGCCTAAAGTCATTGAATCTATGAAAAACCTACCAAAGTCAAGAATAGAAACCTGGTTCCTCCATCACGATAATGCTTCAGCTCACCGCGCCAAAGTCTGCACCGAGTATTTGACAAAGACAGGATTGAAACTTCTCGAGCGCCCTCCCTACAGTCCAGATCTTGTTCCCTGCGACTTTGCACTGTTCTCGCATGTGAAAATGAAGCTAGAAGAGAGGCGGTTTTCCAGTGATGAGGACCTTCTGCGGGCTTGGGACGAGTGTGCTTTACTCCCTAGTGAAACTTGGCAGAACTGGTTTAAAGATTGGTTTCGGAGGATGGAGAGGTGTATTGAGTGTAGAGGAAATTACTTTGCAAAATTGAATATTTTTGGTACTTCGACAGGAACGTTATCTCACTGGCACAGGAGCTACCAATAGTGAATATTTTGACTCGAATTTTTCCACTATAGCACGCACATCCTCTCTGGTGGGACGATTATTACGACCGAAAATTGGAGTGAGGGCTCCTAAAATTGCGTCCACCGACTCAGACTTGCGGAAGTAATTTTGAATAATTTCCAAACGATGCTCGTTCGTGAACTTCACCATGATAAAAATGTTAACTTTGAGGTTTTTGACGTTGACAGATCCTGAAAAGCGTTCAAGGATGCGTTCGTAATAAAAGACGAAATTGTTATGTCCCTATTGGAAAACCTGATATCATCGAATTAAATATTCAATCGCATTGGGGCCGTGACAAATTATTTACATATTATTGTTTATATAATGAAGAACAATATTCATATAATTTGTAGCTTGCGTAAATCAAATTTGGAATAGTTCCATGCATTTTCTCCATTTCCTTTGATGTTTTAATTAGTCATCTTTTGTATAAAGCAGGGTGACGCAAATTAGAAAATCTATATTTAAATATAATCCAGAATATAAGAAAAATATGATTTACGATTCGAACGAAACGTGCGATAGAAAGAGGAATCGATAATGGGTAGTACTGCTGCGAGCAAGTGAAAACTTCAAAATTAAATTTACTTTTGATATATCCGAGGATTCGGATCCGTCCACGAAAGCAAGGAGCACGCAATAATATTCTGTTCACTGACAGGAACTTTGCTAAATTTGACGTCTCTTCGATCCTGAAACTCGAGAACTTTTAAGACAAGTATAATTTACTTTCACCTGGCATTCCTCTTTGATTATTCATGTTACATGGGGAAATAAATAATATTGGACGAGTTTTCCGGTAGCGAAGAATATTAAGGTGTACATATAATAGCGTTGAAGAAGAAAGTCCGTGAAATTTAAGAAATAATAAAGTTTCGGAAGTTTAAAAGCTTTTATTAATACACGATAAATAGAGATTATTATGCGCAATTAATATGGTAAAACGTGAGCAACAATTTCTCAACAAAAGCACTTTAAAAGAAAAACTTCTCGGTCAATATTACGTTAAATTAAATTTATTAAACAAAGTGGAGTTTCAAAGACAAGATATTTTGTTTGAATCACTGATGGTTGATATATAACCCCTTTCCACATTAATTTTCGTATCCTGTATACGCGTTTCGACAACTAAGTTGTCATCATCAGTACGGGTATTTTTGCCATTGTTTTTCAGGTGCGACATTGTTTAATTGTCTGCTGATGATGACAACTTCGTTGTCGAAATGCGTGTGCAGAATACGAAGTTTGTCATTTTTGACAATATATTTACCTTAACAGTTTTATTACCCGATCGCTATTTCTATTGTTGACAGCAACTTGAAAATTTTATGTCAGCGAAAAAATGGAATTAACTCGCGAACATTTTCGTGCAATTATTTTGTCTTTATATGGTGATGAAGCACCATCGAAAACTACAGTATATCGTTGGTATAGTGAATTCAAACTTGGACGACGTTCTTTGGACGATGAATTTCGCGAAAATCGTCCCACAAATGTTGTTGTGTCGGAAAATATTAATGCAGTGTCTGAATTGATCATCCAAGACCGTCATGTGACGTACCCTGAGATACCCTAGATATTAGTAACACCAGTGTGCATACGATCCTGCATGAACATTTAGCCGTTAAGAAGCTATGTTCACGTTGGGTTCCACATAATTTGACAATCGCTCAAAAAAGGACTCGCGTCGATTGGCGCCAGGAAATGCACAAAAAATACAATGGCGGTGCTTCACAGAACATTTATAAAGTCGTCACAGATGATGAATCTTGGATCTATACGTACAAGCCCGTTAGTAAACAGCAGTCGACTGTGCGGGTATTCCAAGATGAGCCAAAACCAACAAAAGTTGTTCGCGCTCGAAGTACATCAAAACAAACGGTCGCCTGTTTTTTCGGAAAAACCGGTCACGTTGCAAGCGTGCCTTTAGAGAGTTGTAGAACGGTCAATTCCGAATGGTACACAACTATTTGTTTGCCAAAAGTTTTTGAAGAAATAAGGAAAACAAACAGAAAACGACGGACACTCACAGGTCCGTTCAAACAATTGAATATTTGACTGGGCAAAACATTGAATTGATGAGCCATCCGTCGTACAGCCCTCATCTAGCACCCTGTGATTCCTTTTTGTTCCCACACACGAAGAATAAACTTCGTGGTTAACGGTTTTCTACGCCGCAGGGGGCAGTTGAGGCATTCAAAACTCATATTTTGGAGATACCGTCTTCACAGTGGCAGCAATGCTTTTCGAATTGGTTTAAACGAATGCAAAAGTGCATTGGCTTTCAAGGAGAATATTTTGAAAAGCAATAAAACAATTTTCGATAATAAAATTTTCTTTTCGTTGCTATTCCCGAAATATAAACGGCTACCCTCGTATAATAAATCTGTAGTGTAGTAACGTTTGCTTTTTCTAATGTTATTTCTCTTTTCATTGTTAACAAGTGAACAAGAATAATCTTTTGAATAACGATATGTAAATGAAACTTCGACTAATAAATTCCATTAGAAATATCAAAGCACGGAAGCGTTTAAATTTCTGAATGGAATACACGTGATGATCAGATATTAGCAGGATGTGTCTGATATAAAATTTCCATTCCGTGATAACCATGGATACATGGCAAGCGAGCAAACGATCGTTTTGAAGACATCAAGCTTTATTTAACGGCATTAGGTCTCTCGTATACCGTTAAATTCACTCATTACGGTGGATTGAAAAAGTTCTAGGCGACACACTTATCTGATTAGAACTTTTGAACTTTTGGTCCAATGGGAAGTGAGGAAACGCACTTACGCGAATAAGATTGATATACAGCGCAAATTTATGAAGAAACGATTCTTAGAATTTATAATAACGGGTGGGCCATTTAAAAGTTTAAATTTAAAAATGCAATAAAACAAAAACGGTTTGAAATTTTGCCAAATTTATTTTTTTGTTGTGAAGTACAATTGTTCCGGTTAGAGATGGAATATTATTACATTCATATGGCTGCCGCGGCTGGCCTCACAGTACCCCATTCGATCGGACCAATTTTCGAGCACTTTTTCGAGTGTATGGGGTAATGGCATCACGAATGTTGGCCTTCAAATGCTCGATTGTCTCTGGTTTGTCGGCATAACACTTGTCTTTAACGCCGCGACACAGAAAATAGTCCAACGGTGTCAAATCGCAGCTTCTTGGCGGCCAACTGACATCACCATTTCGGCTTATTAAACGGCCATCAAACGTTTGACGCAATAAATCGATTGTGGCATGAGATGTGTGGCAAGTGCGCACCATCCTGTTGAAACCAAACATCGTTCACATCAATACCATGAAGAGCGGGCACAAAAAAATCGGTTATTATGGTGCGATAGGTGTCTCCATTGACCGTAATGGTTGCACCGTCCTCATTTTCAAAGAAATATGGGCCAATGATGCCTTCGCTCCACAAGCCGCATCGAACAGTCACTTGTAATGGGTGCATTGGCTTCTGTAAGACGACGTTTGGGTTTTCTGAGCCCCAAATACGGCAATTTTGCCTGTTAACGTACCCACCAAGATGAAAATGAGCTTCATCCGAAAAGATGAATTTTTTTGGCAAAATCGACATCATCGTGCAGTTTCTCATTGGTCCATCTAGCGAAGCGAAAACGAAGCGGATGGTCGTGCGGCTTCAACTCCTGAACCAATTGAACTTTGTAAGGCGTCATACCGAGATCTTTTCGCAAAATTCTACGTAAACTGGTGCGTGAAATGTTCAATTCTTGAGAATGATGACGAGTTGATGTTGATGGATTCTCACGCACACTCTCAGCCACAACTTCGATATTTACGGGCACGCTCACGTCTTGGCGCATCAACAATGAAACCAGTTTCACGAACGTTAGCAATAAACTTGCGTATACCGGGCACTGTTGGTCCTTCTCTGCGATCAAATTATGTACGAGATTTTCGTGCAATTTCCGACCAGTTGTCTTTGTTTTGGAAATAAATTTCCAATAAATCCCAACGTTGCTCAAGCGTAAATCGATTTCGTTCAGTGGAGATAATATACTGAATTTTGTGACAGAATAGAATTACATATGTAAATATTGCCAGATTCGAAATAACTGGTGGTTCAAATTTAAACCGATAGATGGCCCACCCGTTATAAGCCCTTATTGTTCGTTAACAAAATTAACTTGAGATAATCTAAGTTTCTTCTTATTATTAACTTACGATCCAAAGTTGATATTTATTCAAATTATTTACGATACTTACTGTCATGCGTATCCCTTAATAACATTTTCTTTTAATAATCTAACGTCTTTAGCACGTACAAGTAGAATAGTCTGACAGTTCAAAAGTAATCTACGCCAAGGCAGCAAGTTCGGCAAAACTTCGAACATGTCAAATTACAAGCTGCTCTAGAACAAAACTTATTCATATGCGAGCTACGATTAACGCTTAATCTGATTATATTGTACTTTACACATGAGTACATGAAATTATAATCAGTTCAAATTTAAGTGGTTGTACCTATTATAACAGATGAGCAGTTAATTAAAACGTTATCCTGAAGATTTAATGACGTGTGTTTCGAGAATGTTTCCGGAATGATCTTTGAGATTATTCCGTGCACACTCCGGTGTTACGGTAAACAAAACAATAAGAAAATAATCGTTTGATTTTAGGTAATTTTTTTTTCTTTTAATTTGAGCACAATTTTTAAAAGTTGCATAAAAGTTATAATACGAGGTTAGACGTTTATATTTCGGGAATAGCAAACAAAAAAAAATTTTTAATATCGAAAATAGATTTATTGTTTTTCAAAATATTCTCCTTGAAAATCAATGCACTTTTGCATTCGTTTAAACTAATCCGAAAAGCATTGCTGTCTCTATGAAGGCGGTATCTCCAAAATATGAGTTTTGAATGCCTCAACTGCTTCTTCCGGCCTAGAGAACCATTGACCACGAAGTTTATTCTTCACGTGTAGGAACAAAAAGAAATCACAGGGTGCTAGATGAGGGCTGTACAGCGGATGGCTCGTCAATTCAATGTTTTGCCCGGTCAAATATTCAATTGTTTGAACCGATCTGTGAGAGCTCGCACTGTCATGGTGGAGAATGATCTGTTGTTTTCGGTTTGTTTTCCTTATTTCTTCAAAAACTTTTGGCAAACAAATAGTTGTGTACCATTCGGAATTGACCGTTCTATAACGCTCTAAATGCACGATTGCAACGTGACCGGTTTTTCCGAAAAAACAGGCGACCATTTGTTTTGATGTGCTTCGAGGGCGAATAACTTTTGTTGGTTGTGGTTCATCTTGGAATACGCACACACTCGACTGCTGTTTACTTTCGAACTCGTACGTATAGATCCAAGTTTCATCACCTGTGACGACTTTATAAATGTTCTTTGAAGCACCGCCACTGTATTTTTTGTGCATTTCTAGGCACTAATCGACGTGAGTCTTTTTTGAGCGGTTGTCAAATTATGTGGTACCGAACGTGAACATAGCTTCTTAACGGCTAAATGTTCATACAGGACCTTATGCACGCTGGTGTTACTAATACCTAGCGATGCCTCGATCTCACGGTATGTTATATGACGGTCTTGCATTATCAATCAGACACTGCATTAATATTTTCCGATACAACAACATTTGTGGGACGATCTTCGCTAAATTCAACGTCCAAAGAACGCTGTTCAAGTTTGAATTCACTATACCAACGATATACTGTAGTTTTCGATGGTGCTTCATCACCATATAAAGAATTCAGATCGTCGATGCATTCTTGTTAAGGTAATCCATGCCGAAAGTTATAAAAAATAATTGCACGTAAATGTTCGCGAATTAATTCCATTTTGTCGCCGACATAAAATTTTCAAGTCTCTGTCAACAATAGAAATAGCGACCGGATAATAAAACTGTCAAGGTAAATATATTGTCAAAAATGACAAATTTCACGATGCAATCATCAGATCGGAGGCTGTTAGTATAGCAAGTGGTCACCTACTTATGTCTTATTCAGTTGGATTTTCTCATTTTAAGAGTATAGGAATATTTTTGTTACAAACTGTACAAAAAAATGTGTTTTTAAGTTGCAATTGTTTCATAACGAAAGTAAATTATTTCTGTTTCCATTACACCACAAAAAATGTTTTAAAAAAATCCACTACGTAATGAAAACAAAACGTAATATACAATACTAATATTATCGTATTTACTGGCTTCGAAATATACTACAATTTATGTTTCAACTTATTACTAATTCTTTGCTTGTTTCGTGGTGATGAAATTTAAAAAAAGAACGGCACAGTGGGAATCTACGAATATTACCCGAGTCATTAAGGTATGGATCATATATAATGAACCGCACGTACTGAAAATACCCTCCAGGGCTTAGGCACGAACTCAGTTGAATGTGTCTGGGCAGTATTAAAACGTAAACTTTGAGATTATAAAATCAGATAACAGAAGATTTGAAACACGGTTTTATTCCAGAACTGGAAAACTCGAGATAGACAATTTCTGAAAAGCTTGTAACTGTATGCGAAAGGTAATGTATGTTTATAAATGTAATCAACAATACATTGCTTTATACATATCTTCTTGTATTTTTTTAAAAATATTACTTGTTTTTCATATATTTCCCTAAGTCGAAGATTGCAGCCGTATGTTGCTTATAATTTTTATTAATGACATGGGTTTTTTTTATAAACAGAAGTAATTTAGTCATAGTATATTACATAGATGATATTAATTTTTCAATTTCTGACGGATATGCAAGCCATTACCATAACTGATATGACACAGATTGAACTGCGAACTGAGAAAAATAAATTAGTGATGAAGCAATTATTACACAGTCTGTCGCAGAGAAAATGGAACTTTTTTGGCGCCATCTATTAAAAAAAATATGCGTCGGTAAAGTATATCTTACACCAATGTTATGTCAAAATATCATGACATGTGCATCATTAGAAGCTAAGAAATTGCGCATAAAATAACAGTGGGTATTTGGCATTGGTCGAAAAATTAATTTTGAACAAAGAGCAAATATCAAGTTCTGTTTTAAACTCGGTAAATCGTTTACTGATACGTTTAATTTGATGAAACAAGTGTATGGTGATCCGTGTATATCACGTACGAGTGTGTATGAGTGGTATAAACGATTTAAAGATGATCGTACGGACATAAGTGACGGCGAATATCCTGGTGCAAAAAAGTCTGTGTTTACGGAAAGTAACATTGAACTTGTGCGTGAATTTATTGCGATTCATGGGAGTATGGGAGTGGAATTAAATATTTCCAAAGATTTAATTAATCGCACTTTAATACAGCATTTGATACTAAGAAAGATTTGTGCTAGGTTTGTACTATACAAGCTAACTGAATTCAACATTGTACAGACTTGATTAAAGACTCAAAAAAGGACGAAAACTTCAGCTATTCCATTGTAACTGGCGATGAGATGTGGTGTTTTCAATATGATCCAGACACCAAGCGCCAATGCGTGATTATGTATATATTTTCATATCTAATATCACTAATTCCTAGAGAAGACAAAATTGCACGGCCTGTATACGACGTGTATCCGGGAGTAAAATGGGATGCAATAAAGTTCGATAAATAGCTTTCTCCCACGGCGTTAGTCTATACTCGATTAAGTATTGTGTTACGGAGTTTTGTGCGATGTTTGTAAATGTACGCTAAAACAGCTAACAGTAAGCTATCTTGACACGCCATCGGATCATACACCTATGTTACTTTCATTCCACTCTCAATTTTTGTCTACTGAAAAACAACTTTGTCTATATAACATTAAAAGTAACTGGGAGAGGTTTAAGGAGAAGATAAATGAAGTTATTGACCTAAAATGCGCCTTTAAATCTCGTTTGGATATAGAGTTAGCAGTAGAAGAATTAACCAATAACATTCGGTAAGCAACTTGGTTTGCTAACCAAACTCCGCAACCAGTCATCCAAAGGAGGAGATTCCAACATCAGTTCAACTTCAAATATCAGCAGCAAGAAAGAACTCTAGGAAACAAAGAGAAGTTTAACCAAGCTGTAAGAGAACACTGAAAGAAATGCGACTGGAAATAAAGAATCAATACATACGGAGATACCTGAAAAGTATAACACCAACAAATGACTCAAAATACTCGTTATGGAAAGAAACAAAAAAAAGTAAAAAGACCGTTACAGCATACACCCCCCCCCCCCCCCCACAAAGAACTAATATAACAAATGGACTAGGAACGATGAAGGAGGAGCGGAATTCTTTAGAAACTACTTGAAACAAGTATTCCAACCAAACACTGAAGAAATGACTGAAGACGACCATCAAATCCGTACCTTCCTCGAAGCACCATATCAAATGGATTTATCATATAGCAAAATAAGAATTACCTATGTAAACACAATCAGATAAGAGATTAGCATACAAAAGCACCAGGATACTTAATGAGCGGTATTGTCCTGCAAGAGGTTTCTAATAAGTGCCCCAAACTCGCGACATTCATATTCAACGCCATATTACCACTATACTATTATCCTAGCTCTTGAAAAGTCACCCAAATAATAATAATCTTAAAACCAGACAAACAACCAAATAGTGCTTCATCCTACAGACCAATAAGTTTATTACCAATGCTATCTAAAATCTTCGAAAAGATCTATGCGAAGAGATTAAAGAAAATCTTGGAAGAAATTAAAATTTTACCACTTCACCAGTTTGCTTTTCGCGGGAAGCTTGGAACCATGGAGCAAATCCATAGACTAGTAAACAAAATAAATAGCTAGTTTAAAGAACGTTCTGTTCAGTTGCTTGTTTGGATGAGTCGCATGCCTTTGACAAAATGTGGCACGAAGGGTTACTTCACAAACAACAAAAACTACTACCATATCCCGACTATGAACTGCTGAAATCCTATCTCCCCCACAGACATTTTCAAATTACCAGTGTTTGTACAGACCTACAACCCATTTACTCAAGAATTCTACAAGGAAGCGTCCTAGAACCCATTCTATATCTGATCTACATCTCTAACCTTCTGATAGCACGCATCTCGACTACAGCAAAGTTCGCCGACGACACCGCAGTGCTGGCATCTCATATCGGCCCGGAAATAGCATCAAGAATTCTGTAATCAAACTTGAAAAATATCTAAACCTGACTGAAAAAGTAGCGCATTCAAGTCAATGAATCCAAGTAATTACATATCACATTCACATTGCGAAATGGAATACGTCATCAAATTTTGACATCCAAGGACTTCACAAATAACAAAAACTACTACCATATCCCGACTATGAACTGCTGAAATCCTATCTCCCCCACAGACATTGCCAAATTACCAGTGTTTGTACAGACCCACAGCCCATTACTCAAGAATTCTACAAGGAAGCGTCCTAGAACCCATTCTATATCTGATGTACATCTCTGACCTCCTGATAACACGCATCTCGACTACAGCAAAGTTCGCCGACGACTGGAATCTCATATCGACCCGGAAATAACATCAAGAATTCTGCAATCAAACTTGCAAAATATCTAAACCTGGCTGAAAAAGTAGCACATTCAAGTCAATGAATCCAAGTAAGTACATATCACATTCAGATTGCGAAAAGGAATACGTCATCAAATTTTGACTTCCAAGGACTACTACGTTGATAAGATTTTGCTCTCTTTTTAACATCATTCCTTTTTATTCGTCAGATTAGAATTTAGGTAAAGAAATTCGTATTCTTTGTCATATTAGATTGTGTTATATACACGTTCTTTCTAAATTATAGGATCCACTGGTTTTCACTCAAATACGGCAAAGACGTCGAAATGGAAAAATCCAATTGTGTAGGTTGTTAGATATATTCATTTGCGACGCTGTAGTTAACGTTGCGGAAAGTATTGCGTCGACAAGAAAACAAAAGAACGCCTACAAATTTTTCGCATTCTAAAAGAAAAACAGATGCATTAAATGTTCCGTAAAATGTTATATGTCTGGGTAAGACACTGAAAAGTATCGAATCGATCGAAGGTAAAGTCCCTATCCCGAGAGCTTAAAGCAATTCCACTAGTTCAAAACCGTATACTCCGACCAATTTTATTTCTTTTATTCCGGTTTCCTTCCCTTTAAATTGGATATATGTACAATATGTTTTCTCACGGCGTCTACAAGAAAGTACCAGGGATGTGCAGATATAAAAATTTAAGTGACATCAACCGAAATGAACAGTAGAACTTCCAGGAAATATACAATAACAGATGCGACCTAATAGTTTCTTTTAAATAAAGTTGGTACATTTTGTAATACTGGTCTCGACAACTGACACAATTGTAGCTTACTTATTTCTAGAAAATTTTATTTATAAATCTATAAGGAAACGTCTTGGTTTCGGAAATTCAGAAAAATATATAGAGTATTCATCGCACTTTCTGCGTATTGTGGTTTAGATTGCTTCGTAAACAACTCCTTTTTTCCAACTTAATAATAATAATAATAATAATAATAATAATAATAATTTATTGATATATATGTACATATACACGTCATGGAACAATCATGGATAAATAAAAACACTATTAATGCGCTCACAATACGTTAAAGACCGCAAGACCTATACAAAACAATACACCAGAGTACCAATTAAAATATAAAGAAAATATAAAAATATAAAAAACACAAAAAGGCTATGTCAAAATTTATGCTTCAAGTAGTCATTTACCGAATAAAAAACGTTCTCCATCAGCACCTTTTTTATTAATATTTTTAGATTAATCCATGGTAGGTTCCTAAACCTATAAGGCAAAGCATTGTATACCTTCACGGCCACGTAATTCGAACCTAGCTGACTTTTCCCAATGCGATGATACGGTATCACCAAACCGCTCTGGTTTCGTGTTTCATATTTGTGAAAATCACCATTTTTGCAGAACCTATCCGGCGACTTGTGAACAAATTCCAGGCAAGCAAGTATGTACAAGGATGGGAGGGTCAGTATTTTGTGTTTTCTGAATAAGTTTACACAACTCGTAGTACTGGATACACCACTAAGGGCTCTGACTGCACTCTTTTGCATCCTGAAAACCGCCTCAGCCGCGCCAGACGCTCCCCACATCAATAGGCCATACAAAACCCTGCCCTGAAAATTTGCACAGTACACAGTCCTAGCCGCCTCGGGTGTAGCCACTAGTCTCACTCTTCGTATTGAGTATATTGCTGATGCCAAATTGCGACACAAGTTATCAATGTGGCACTCCCAAGTCAGGTTGTTCGCAATCAGCAGGCCCAGAAACTTGATATTCACTTTGGGCTCGCCCGCCACTCCTCTAGTTGTTATTGCCAGCTGTTGGGTTTTGTCCTGATTTAGTTTCATAAGATTGCTACTAAACCACTCACTTGCTTCCCCCAACGCAGTCTTCATATAAACCTCTGCAACTTCCCTGCACTGGGCACGCACTATTATTGACGTATCATCTGCAAACTGGGTGACTCTACCCACGGTGACATTATGGGGCATATCATTGACATAGATTAGAAACAGAAGAGGCCCCAATATTGACCCCTGTGGAACCCCCCGATCAACAGGGGCTGCATCCGAGAGTCGATCATTCCAGTAGTCATTGTTATTAACATATATTTGATCCTTTTCTAGGATAAAATAACTTTTCCTTCAAATTGAAAATACGATATTTCACAAGAAGTTTGCATTACAAGAACGTATGAACGATTACTTCCAAGAAGGATTGGACGAACATTACAAATTTTAGTAATTACGCAGGTAGAATCGGCACTGGGGTTAGCAGTGTGAGTGTTCAGTCAGCAGAGCGTGTGTTGAAGATACGCAAGGGGTTTATCAGATATTATAGACGGAGAACCGTCAGTCAGGTATCGTTCTTCAAAATTCGTTGCTTCGTTCTATTCAAAACTTCTTGCGTGGTATAACGCCCAACACATATAGGGTCGCGAATCAATATATTTTAATGTTCTACAATAATAGAGGTAGGTTCTTCCATTAATGAGGAATTATAAAGTTCACCAAAGCATGAGAAAAAGTTTCAGAAAACGGGCAATACATGATCGATTATGAAAGAGTATAAAAATACAAAGGGTACTAGGAAAGTTTTGCAATAAGACGCAACAATGAATCGTAGGAAGCTGCTTATTGCTGCATGTTGAGACATGTTCATACGTGCACAGTAGCCACCGCGCCATCTCGATGGGCTCAGTTATTCATTAGCAGTGAGAGTATAAAGTGCTTGCGATGGCATCGTGGTCACGAAATGAAATAAGGGCAGTTTTGCGTTATAATTTCGTGCGTGGTTTAAACATAGACCAGTGCATCGAAGAAATGACTCTTGCACTAGGTGATGCTTGTCCACATCACACATCGATATTCAGGTGGTATAGAGAATTCCAAAGGGGAAATTTAATGTGGAGGATGCTGATATGCCGGGAAGGTCACGAACGTCAGTTACGGAGGAAAACGTTACTACTGCGAGGAAAATGCTTGGTGAGGACAGGCGAGTGATCTACCAACAGATAGAGGGTACTTCAGGCCTAAATGCACCAGCAATTCGTTCGATTCTGCATGATCATTTGCACGTGAAGAAGCTTTGTTCTCTCGGGATGCCGCATCGACTGACTGAAGAGCAGATAACAAGACGTGTGATTTGTGCCGGGAGATGCTAAAAAGGTTTAATAAGGGACAATCTCGGTATGTGAACAACATCGCGACAGGTAACGAGACTTGGCTGTACTATTACGATGTGCCGAACAAAGCTCAAAACAAAGTTTGGGTCTTTGATGATGAAGACACACCCGTAGTTGTCAGAAAATCCCGACCTGTAAAAAAGAAAATGATAGCTGTATTTTTTAAGTCGAGTGGAATTGTGGAACGCGTCGTTTTGGACACACAGAAGACAGTCACAGCTAAGTGGTATACTAAACAGTGCCTGCCTAAAGTCATTGGATCTATGAAGAACCTGCGACCAAAGTCAAGAGGGGACACCTGGTTCCTCTATCACGATAATGCTCCAGCTCACCGCGCCAAAGCCTGCACCGAATATTTGACCACAGTAGGATTGAAACTTCTCGAGCACCCTCCCTACAGTCCAGATCTTACTCTCTGTGACTTTGCACTGTTCCCGCATGTGAAAATGAAGCTAAAAGGAAGGCGATTTTCCAGTGATGAGGAACTTCTGAGGGCTTGGGACAACGAGTGTGCTTTACTCCCTAGTGAAACTTGGCAGAACTGGTGTAAAGATTGGTTTCGGAGGATGGAGGGGTGTATTGAGTGTAGAGGAAATTACTTTGAAAAAATTAAATAAACAAAGCTGTATTGCAAAATTTTTCTAGTACCCTTTGTACATGTTTTCCGACAACTCATTATTTGCAGAAAACGTAAATTTATAAGTTAAAAATGATGCATATAAACATCAGACCGAAACCATCTTGTAAGTAAAATTTTACGATGTCCCAAGGCCGAAAATTTATTTTTTTTTCCTCTTTTTTTCGGCAAAGCAATATTTTTTCTAACAACTTTTCATCTTATTTTAAAATTTAATGCCCAAAGTAGCACACAAATATTGAATGATGGAACTTTACATAAAAGAAAATTGTGTACCACGAAAAGGGTCGGAAGAAGTTATTACTTCACAGACGTGTTGCCGATATACGCCCAAAGTATTTCTTTGAATGGAACATCTTATTCTCTCACGAAATCGAATTTCCATATAACTTCTTTTTTTCTATAAAGACCATAAGAAGACCGGACAGAGTAGCTGAATGAATATCAAGAGGATAAAATGTGTCGAAATCATTTATTTTCACGCCAACGTACTATCGTCATAAATTTTTATGAAGAAAAAAAACGAGTTTTTCTACAACGACAAACAAGATAAATATGGGAAAACGATTAATTTCAATATGCATTATCAGAAAAAAAATTCAAGATCGAAGACGTATAAATGCTAGAACTTTGAAAAGAAATATATACCGGGTGGTGTACTGGAAAGTCATGAAAGGCTTTTCTAACAGATGTCGCTGGGCTTAAGTATGCAATATTATGATTTGACACATACGTCGTTTTATTCTACTGACATAAAGATTCAAAGCCATACATGTTATATTTTGCGAAAGTAACACTGTCATAGGTTTATACCTCTTTGAAAATGTCCAGTTTCGTGCCTAAAAAAGTGTATTTGCGGCATACATTATTACTTTTCTTATTTAATCAAAACAAAAAGCCGCTGAAAGTCATCGTTTGCTGGTTGAAACTTACGGTGAGCAATGTTCCAACCATAAAAACATGTAAGGCATGGTTTTGACAATTCTAAAGTGGCGATTTCGATGTGCGAGACAAAGAACGTTCTGGTAGACCCAAAAAGTTTGAAGATGCGATACTGCAAGAGTTATTGGATGAAGACTCACCCCAAACTTAAAAACAATTGGCAGAAGCGTCAAATGTAGCCCAAGAAACGATTAGCGATTGATTACGAGCAATGGGAAAAATCCAAAAGGTGGGAAAATGGGAGCCACATTAATCGAATGATGGGCAAATTTATATCATGATACTTGCGCGTAGGGGTGAGATCGACCGCCTGATAGGAGGATTGAAGTAATAATTTTTATTGCACTAGAATGATCTGCAATAAAATTTCAAGAGAGAGTTATTTAGCTATAAGATTTTGTTTTTAATTCAGTGGTAGAAACGATACAGAGCAGTTCCACAATAGAATTTATTTCGATTCTTAAAAGCGCGTCTACAAGTGAAATTTTCATTTTAAGAAAAAATTGTGAGCTGTAAATTGTTATAGCAAATATAAAATGCCTAGAATAGCATTACTAGACAGAAATAAAATTATTGTTTTACACCAAGAGGGTTATTGCCAAGTGAAAATAACAAAGATAGTGAAATGTTTCCGGTATGCCGTGCAACAAACAATAAAAAGAAAGAAACCGGCAGTGTAAGTGATAGACCAAAGAGTGGACGTCCAAAGAAGCTCATTAAAGCTAATGCACAGTTTTTAAAAGTTGGTTCTTTAAGAAATCGTAAGAAAGTTAGCGCAGACCTAGCTCAAGATCTTGCGCGAACATCTGGTACTTCGGTACGTGCTTCAACAGTAAGGCGATACTTGCTCAGATCAGGCTTGAGGGGATGCGTGGCCGGGAGAAAACCCTTACTACGACGAGGTGGTAGAGAGAAACGATTAAAATATGAGAGAGACCACGAAACTTGGGGATATAATAAGTAGCAACAAGTACTATGGACTAACGAATCTAAATATCAATTATTTGGAACGAACAGACGTCAGTATGTTAGACGACGCCCTGGTGAATCGTTATTGAAACCATGTTTATACACTACCATGAAGTATAGTGGAGGCAATATCTAAGTTTGGAGTTGCATTTCGGCAGCAGGTGTGGGTGAAATTGTAAAAATAGAGTAAATTAACTGGTGGGAAATACAGAACACTATTAGAAGAACATGCCATACCATCACAACAGCGACTCATTGACAATAATTTCATTCTACAGCAAGATAATAATCCTAAGCATACCTCAAAACTTGTGAAAACTTATTTAACACAGCAAGAAGCAAATGGGGTATTACAGACTATGATATGGCCACCTCAAAGTCCTGACTTAAATATTATTGAGCATGTGTGGCATTATCTTGACAGAAAAAAGTGTGAAAGGGGACCAAAGAACAAAAATGAACTGTGGAACATACAGGAAGAGTGGTACAATATTCTTGAAAATTTCATTAATTCATTAATGGAAAGCCTACCAAGAAGAATGCAGGATACCATAAAAAATAAAGGAGGTCATACAAAATATTGAAAATTTAAGTTGTTTATGTTTAAATATCGATATGTGTCAGTTTTTATATTTAAAAAACAATTTCAACTAGTGTAAGCTTATTATTTATCCTTTCATAATAGTTTTTTGTAAAATTCAAGAAGGTGCTTTTTTCTTTTGCACAATACTGTATAAAAATAATGTGTTATGTTCATAGACTGCAGATTTCATTAAAAACGGGTTGACGAGATATGCAACTTTAATGGCAATCGTGGGGAACGGGTTGCATACACAAATACCTGATTGGGGTGTTGTATCCTTTATTACATTTTAATTGTAAATTATTTACTTGTTGTTTAGTGGGTACTTGGTATAAATTAAATGTTACGTAATTTATTTTCCACGAGAAACAAACAAAAACCAATTCGCATTATGAACAATTCATATTTATAGAAATGCATGTACATATGTATGCACGTATGCACGTAGTATTCGTTCAGATACCAGATAAGTTCATTAAATATACCTACCTACATATGTACTTACTATTTTTCGGCAAATATTTATTTAAATTATCTTAAAGCTATGATAAATTATAAATTTCTTTGCTATTTGCACAAAATATTTATTTTTTAATATTAAGTTTACATAAGAATTTAACAAATCCCTACGTATGTTAATGTAAGAGAACTTTGTGGACTTCGTCGCGTAGATGTTACCTAAATATAATCCGGAAATGATAAAAACCGCAGTGAAACCAAAGCATAATACGAGGTTGTCGTTTTACGTGGAAATTATAACTTAAAAAAAAGATTTGATACTTCTATCGAGCAGGGGAAATGTTTTATATTACTTGGATCTAATAAAACTGTTTTGAATTAAAAGTTTAAAACAACCGCTTCTACTCTGTAATATACTACCGGTCATATTTATTTGCCCACCCCAATTTTATGTGTTTCCTGAAATACGGATTATCTTTCGAAAAATCTGTATTATAATTATTCAACAATATTATTAGTGGAACTAATTCCATATGAATTTCTACGAAAATCTTAAATTGTTTATGATATATCGTAAAAGTGTCATAAATTGGAAAAATACCATAAATATTATATAGGCTAATCCCTACAGCATTAACAGTTTTACCTGCATTTCCGAAAGGTATTACCAATATTGTGTTATTGTACTAACTAATTACAATATTAGGATGTGTTATTCAAAAAGGAAAATAAATTTTATGTCAGACATCGTTCATCTTTTGTTGTGAAAACAGTGAAATAGAGAGTTATTGTGAATATTTTAATGCAATGTCGAAGACGAAGGAATTATCTGTTGAAGTGCGTGCTATGATAATTGTTTACCATTGTACGGGTAAAAGTAACCGCGAAATTGCAAAAGAATTACGATTAAATCGCAGAACCGTTGATTATAACGTTAAAAAATTTGAAGAAAGTGGTACATTTTCCAACAAAAGAAGATCTGGACGACGCAAAGCGACGATATCTGCAGATGACCGGCATCTAATACGGATAAGTAGACGCGATAGATGAAAAACAGCACCAGAAATTGCTGCTGAAATGAATAGAGCGCGTGCTAAACCAATTAGTGTATCCACGGTACAGAGAAGGTTAAGGTATGCGGGTTTATACGGAAGAATTGCTCTGCGAAAACCACTACTACGAAAGCAAAACAAGATAAAACGACTAAATTGGGCTAAAGAACATAAGAATTAGACGATTGATCAGTGGAATAGTGTTGTGGACAGACGAATCGAAGTTTGAATTTTTCGGTAGTAAAAGGTGAATAAGGCGTTTTTATATAAGAAAAAAGTAACTATTTTATGTTTATTTTACACTATTGCATTGGTACAATAAATAAATTTTCAGTACACATTTGATAGTTTAATAATTTTGGCTAAAACTAAGGGTGGGCAAATAAATATGACCGGTAGTGTATATTAAACTCGACCGCATTTTTGAGAAGATATTAATTAATTATATAATTAATTAATTAAATTATATAATTAATTTTCCTATTTTTTAAAATTTTTTATTTACATAGTTTACGAATAAAAAAAGAATATCAAGAAATATAAGATTTTAAATTGCTTTTCTAAATGTATTCGGAAGTGCTTTTTTACTACGGTTTTTAATATAGAAATTATAAAATTTATTGTTTGACCTATTTATTTTTGAATACAACAGTAGCAGGATTACATTTCACAATTGATGGGTTAAATTTATATTACGTGATAAGAAAGTACGAATCACCCAGTAAAAGTAAGTACAAAGGGTACTAGGAAAGTTTTGCATTATGACGCAACAATAAATCGTAGGAAGCTGCTTGTTGCGGCATGTTGAGACATGTTCATACGTGCATAGTACCCGTAGCGCCATATCAATGGGCTCAGCTATTCATTAGCAGTGAGAGTGTAAAGTGCTTGCGATGGCATCGTGGTCACGAAATGAGATAAGGGCAGTTTTGTGTTATAATTTCGTGCGTGGTTTAAACATAAACCAGTGCTTCGAAGAAATGACTCTTACACTAGGTGATGTTTGTCCACATCGCACAACGATATACAGGTGGTATAGAGAATTCCGAAGGGGGAATTTAACTGTGGAGAATGCTAAGAGGTCGGGAAAGCCGCGAACGTCATTTACGGAGGAAAACGTTACTACTGTGAGGAAACTGCTTGGCGAGGACAGGCGAGTGACCTACCAACAGATAGAGGGTACTTCAGGTCTAAATGCACCAGCAATTTGTTTGATTCTGCATGATCATTTGCACGTGAAGAAACTTTATTCTCTCTGGGTGTCGCATCGACTGACTGAAGAGCAGATGACACGACGTGTGACTTGATGCCGGGAGACGCTAAAAAAAGTTTAAAAAGGGACAATCTCGGTACGTGGACAACATCGTGACAGGTGACGAGATTTGGCTGTACTATTACAATGTGCCGACTAAAGCTCAAAACAGATCCCGATCCGTAAAGAAAGAATGATAGCTGTATTTTCAAATCGAGTGGAATTGTGGAAGACAGAAGACACACAGAAGACAGTTACAACTAAGCGGTATACTGAACAGTGCCTGCCTAAAGTCATTGGATCTATGAAGAACCTGCGGCCAAAGTCAAGAATGGACACCTGGTTTCTCCATCACGATAATGCTCCAGCTCACCGCGCCAAAGCCTGCACCGAGTATTTGACTACGAGAGGATTGAAACTTCTCGAGCACACTCCCTACAGTCCAGATCTTGCTCTCTGCGACTTTGCACCGTTCCCGCATGTGAAAATGAAGCTAAAAAGGAGGCGGTTTCACCGGTGATGAGGACCTTCTGCGGGTTTGGGACAACGAGTGTGCTTTATTCCCTAGTGAAACTCGGAGCTGGTTTAAAGATTAGTTTCGGAGGATAGAGAGGTGTGTTGAGTGTAGAGGAAATTACTTTGAAAAAATTAAATAAGCAAAGCTGTACTGCAAAACTTTCCTAGTATCCTTTGTATTTCTGTCTTGTATTATCATTTTAAGTTCTCAAGCTCTTATAAAAACACCCATTACATACATACATACATATATATATATATATACATACATATATATATATATATATATATATATATATATATATATATATATATATATATATATATATATATATATATATATATATATATATATATATATATATATATATATATATATATGTACATATAGTTATGGACTGAATTATGAAGTATGGCTATCTATTTCATGTGTACACATATATGCCAATGTTTACAAAGCTTTGTAAGTGTTTACTATCACATGTTGGCACATATGTAAATAAATATGTAATAATAAACCCATTACTTAAATTAAAAGCACTTAAGGTTGAATCATTATAAAATTATGTCGTTTATTTTATTGATTCTGCTCTCGGTTAATACCAAAAAAAAGATGTGCGACATACATACATAGATGCAGCTTAAGTAATGCAATAATAAACGGATGCCAGACTTCCTGTACGTTTACACAACTATTGCTAATATTTCGTCACAAAATCAAATTGAATATCTTGAATAATGTTTACATTAAGTAAAAAATGAAGTTAGAAAGACAACTAATTAAATAATTGATTAGTAAGGTTTGTACCATAATAAAATTAAATACGAAAACCCACTTGCGTGATTTTCGCAAAATTTATTTTAAAAATAGTAGCAATTGTTTCATAACTTCTGTGGTTTCTTCATACTAGGAGGTATCTAACAAGAACGAAATATATTCTTTTCTATTAAACTAATTGAATGGTGGTAATGATACACAATTGCACGGGAACAAGTTTAAAAGTGAAGAATTATTCAAATCTATTTGATTATTTAATAAATTATTACATTTTGTATGTCTGTGTCTATTGTTAATGATAATTTTATGCCTTTATTTTCTGAAGGTAAAATCGTGAAATCTAAAGGAATGCAAGTATTTAAATGTACGGCATAGTTGTAATCGCTTTTGTTATAATTAAAACTTCTTTAGTGTTCCGATATTCTTGTTTCTATAGATCTTCCTGTCTGTCCGATATATATATATATATATATATATATATATATATATATATATTAGAACAAACACCACAAGCAAGCTTATAGACACCCGACTTGCTGCATTTATTTTATCTTTGTTATTAATTAATTAGTTAAGCTATACAGTTAACTAATTAAAAGCAAAAGAATGCCTCCATGTCCGAAAGATGCTTTCTCTATAACAATTATTTTGTCTTCTCTGTCTATAAGGGTCGTTGGAAATTCTAACAAAGAAAGCACAAATTTTGTTGGATAAAAAAATATAGTATTTTGCTCGTTCAACACAGTTATTCCAACGAGACTCCAAATTAGCAATTAGCCTTCATTGCAAATCGATGAATACAAGTCTTCGCAATAGAAAATTTGTTTCTGCTTTATTTTTTTTTCAATTTTGGAAATAGGTCATAACCGTTGGGAAACCAATCCAGGGTATAAGATATAAGATAAATCATGCGGTAAATATCAAATCCCAATTCATGAATTTTGACCATGACAATCATAGATTTGTGAGCAGGTAGTTTACCCTCATAGATAAGAACTTTATTCATTTCCAAATGAGACCGTTTCTCAATAACTTTCTCGCTTAGTTATTGTATAATACTTGTCATTTATTATTTTCCCCTTTTCTAAGTAATCGACAAAGATTTGATCACTGAAGGCTGATATCATCCTTCAGTGATCAAGTTATTCAACCACAGGCTCCATCAAAATTACCTACCAATCGACAAAGATAATTCCATCCCGAAACAAAGTTGCCAAAACCTTTCCTGCTGACGAAACAGTTTCTTCCTTCTTCGGTGGCGGATAATGTTCATATCTCCATTGTTTCGACTGTTCTTTAGTTTCAGAAGCGTAACGACGTTTCATCGATGTCAATAGCAAAAAATCATTAGGATTGCGGTGAAGACGTGCCAAGAAGTCGCGACAAACCTAAACGATTTTTAACACATTGAGTATTATTTCATTTCCAATTCTACAGCTGAAATTCTGCCCATTGTCATTTGAGATGCCCACTATGACTGCTATCTCGCGTATTCGCGCGTCCTACAGTACGATCCAGTAAACTTTTTGAACTATAACCGAAGCAATAACCATTTTTTGACATCTACTGCAAAATTCATCCTTCGTGTTACTCCAACAACCACATTTAAATTGGGAAAATTCATTGTTATGCTTTCGCACTTCGTCAACCAATGATTTCGTTTTTCCCTTTCGCACGTCCATCATACTTATTAATTACATGTTCGCCTTATATAATGTATCCCAGGGTTCAAACCTTGGACCAACACTATTTCTAGTTTATGTGAATGATCTGCTGAACACGCTTCAAAATGTGGAGCGTGTCGTTTTTTATGCAGATGAGTGTGGTTGTCAGGTCTTCTAGGGTGGGGGGTCTTTGTGATCTCGCAAGCGACACTTTCACTAAAATTAATGACTGGATGATGTTCAATGAGTTAAGCCTCAATAAGAAAAAAACCAAATTGGTTTACTTTCATAATAAAATTAAGCATCTACCTCATGTATTAATAAATAATGAGACCTTCGATTGCGTTTCTTCTGCGAGAATCCTGGGTCTGACTGTTAACGAACATCTAAAGTGGGCACTCATATTGATAGCGTGTGCAGTACCTTGGCTAAGGTGTGTTTCACCCTGAAGCTGCTCCGCAAAACGTGCAATCGGAGTACTCTACTAGCGTTCTATCACGCCGATTTCGTGTCTTCTATGAGATATGGGGTGATACACTGGGGTGTGTCGCAGGAAGTAGTTAGAGTGTTTCATTTGCAGAAACGGGCCCTCAGAATTATATTTGTGATAGGCTACAGGGACTCGTGCAGGGAACGCTTTAGAAAGGATTCGCTTCTAACTTTTTACGATATTTATATACTGGACCTTCTTTGCTTCGTGTTTAAGCACAAGGAGGCATTTTCGAATGGGAATGTAAAGCACAAATATGAAACAAGAGCCGACCATTATCTACTGCCTACTTCTCACTCTACAACTGTGTTCCAAAAAGGTACATATTTTATGGGCTGCAAACTATACAATAACTTACCTCATAATATTAAAAGTATCAATAACTTCCCCAATTTTAAAAACAATCTTAAGCAGTACTTGCTTGCGATAAACTGTTATGGGTGATAGTTTAAATGACTTTTTATGTAGAAATTTGTAGTATTTCCTTTTCTTTTTAGTGACGTATTTCTAGCGTATGGTATGTGTAATATGTTTGAGCCGCTATTTTTTGTATGTTCTGATATTATGTATACTTGGTTTTTGAAATAAATATTATTATTATTATTATTATTATTATATAAAGATTCACTCGGTACTAACTTATAATTCTGCACTTCATCTGTTTGATTGCATTACACTGGTGGGGGCGCTGCATACTCAGTACGAACTTCCCAACTCTCTTTACCACTGCCCGCATTGTCTACGACATAGGTTCCCAAACTTTTTAAAGCCATGGCACCCCATTAACGTTCAGATTATTTCCGTCGGCACCCATCGTACGAAACAAAACTGGAGACCTGATAATTTTAAGTCTAAAATCTTAAATTTAAATAAATTCTATGCTATGATCTCTAAATTTAACTTTTGGATTTTTATTTTTCAATTTTTTTTCGTTTTGGCGAGACTGTCACGGTGCCCCCGGGCACCGCTACGCCTACTTTAGGAGACCCTGGTCTACGAAATAACTTCGGCACACTGTCAAGCTAAGATAAATAAAGGTTAATTCTACAGGATGATAAAGATTCCATCAAATTTGCGCCATCTCTGCGTTAAGTGCAGTAGTTATCGAACCATCCTCGTACTTCCTAAGACCTTCAGAGAAATAACCTACGCCCTCCTGTAGTACAAAATGTAGTTTTTAACATCTACGACTATATAAAAATGGACGGGCACCCTAGTAACTTTTCAAAATAGTCCAAAGTAAATATTACTTTCAATAAATGAACGCGTAATTTTTAAATGTAAACTGTTTCAGGTTACAAATGAAAACGGGGTTTAAATTTACAAATGATTCTTTAATTCTCTTCAATTTGTGTCATAATTCTGATAAATGAACAAGCTAAAGATATAATCCAAAACACCCCTGTACTGTTTTTTCAACTGCCAAAGTACGAATATTATTCTTACTCGACATCGTGGAGAATCGATTGCTAAATTTTGAATAATATAAAACGTGTTTTAATTAGCTTTCGAATTATTATTTGACTTTCGTATAACTTTGTAAAAATAATGTAATTTATTCATCTAATTAAAGTGAAGTTATATTCAGAAGAAAAGGCAGTTGGAGGAGAGATTGCAATAAATGAAGAAAACATTTTTCGATTAATTTTTGAATAACGAGTTTTTTTCGGACTATTTGAATCTCATGAAAACAGAAAATTTCTTTCAATATGCTACGTGATTTATGAATAGACATAGTCGTTTCCAAAAAGTTATAACTCTTGAACAAGATAGAAATTGATTGGTAGATATTTTATTCAATGAACACTGTATATGATAACACGAGGGTAGCCGTTTATACAAGGTTTTCCAATAAGAGTGATATGATTTCTTTTAAAAAAACACACTTATTGTTAAGAAAATTCAAAAGTTTTTTATTTAATGTGAAGTACAATCGATACAATTAAGTTCTAAATAAAACGTCATTCAAATGGCCTCCACGACTTCTGCTGCAGGAACGAATTTGATGAACCCAATTTTCGAGCACCTTTTCCACTAAATTTAGTCGTATGTCATGAATGGCACGTTCAATATTGACTTGTAAAGTTTGAAGAGAGTCTGGTTTATTTCGATAGACCAATGACTTCAAATAACCCCACGAGAAATAGTCTAATAGTGTTAAATCACAACTTCTTGGAGGCCATTCAATATCACAATTTCTTGAAATAATCGAATATCCAAACCTTTCTCGCAATAATTCTATTGTTGCATTTGCTGCGTGGCGCGTAGCCTCGTCTTGTTGGAGCCAAATGTTGTCAAGATCAACTTCTTCCAAAGTCGGCCATAAAAAATTGGTTATCATCAATCTATACCGCTCTCCATTGACAGTAACGGTGTTACCAGCTTCATTTTGAAAGAAGTACGGACCAATGATTACACCATACCAAAAACCACACCAAACTGTCAATTTAGGTGAATGTAATGGTTTTTCATAAATAATTTTTGGATTTTCTTCGCACCAGAATCGACAGTTTTGTTTATTTACCACACCATCCAGATGAAAGTGAGCTTCATCAGAGAAGATAATTTTCTTAAAAAAATCGTTATCGTTTTCAAGTTGTTCCAAGGCAAAATCAGGAAATTCACGACGTTTACGGTGGTCCAATGGCTTCAGTTCTTGAGTGAGAACAATTTTATAGGGATGCAAACCCAAATCCTTTCTCAAAATCCGCCAAGCTGTGGTTTGAGGCAGTCGCAATTATTGAGAACGTCTTGGAATCGACAAATTACGGTCTTCAGTATCACTGAACGGCAGCAATATTTGCATTACTTCGAGCGGTTCTTTGTCTTATTGGCACTTGAAAATTATGTAAAGAAAATGTAATCTCAAAATTTTTAACAATTCGATGAATAGCGAGCACACTTGGACGATTATTACGACCATAAAATGGCAAAAGCGCACGAAAAGTTGCAATTGGAGAACGATTATTTTGATAATAAAACTGAATAATTTGTAAACGTTGTTCTTGAGTATATCTCTCCATGACGAAATTGTAAACACTACTGAATACAATGAAAAACAAATGACAGATCATGACATATTACAAATGGCCGAAATGTCACTTCAAAATCATATCATCCCTATTTGAAAACCTTATACTTCGGGAACTGTCAACACTGTTAGTGTTGCCTCCGATCTGATGATTGCATCGTGAAGTTTGTCATTTTTCACAATACATTTACCTTGACAGTTTTATTATCCGGTCGCTATTTCTACTGCTGACAGTAACTTGAAAATTTTATGTCAGCGAAAAAATGGAATTAACTCGCGAACATTTTCGTGCAATTATTTTTCAAAACTTTCGGCGTGGATTATCTCAACAAGAATGCATCGCCGAGCTGAATTCTGCATATGGTGATGAAGCACCATCAAAAACTACAGTACATCGTTGGTATAGTGAATTCAAACTTGGATGGCGTTCTTTGGGCGATGAATTTCGTAAAGATCGTCCCACAAATGTTGTCGTATCGGAAAACATTAATGCAGTGTCTGAATTGATAATGCAAGACCATCATGTCACATACTGTGAGATCGTGGCATCTCTAAGTATTAGTAACACCAGCCTGCATAAGATCCAGCATGAACATTTAGCCGTTACGAAGCTATGGTCACGTTGGGTACCACATAATTTGACAACCGCTCAAAAAAGGACTCGCGTCGATTGGTGCCAAGAAATGTACAAAAAATACAATGGCGATGCTTCAAAGAACATTTATAAAGTCGTCACAGGTGATGAATCTTGGATCTATACGTATGTGCCCGATAGTAAACAGCGGTCATTGCTATTCGGGCGATAATGAGAACAATCATCTCTCTTAGTTAGTTTTAATCTCTGTTTAACGTTACATTAAGCTTAAATTAGTTAAAAACGGATTAAACATGTCAATAAAAACAATTTCCTAACATAATTCACAAATGTTAGAGATATAAAAGTATAAAATTTGAGTCGGCTCTCGCTCAAAAACATGTATTAAATTCAGTTCAACCACAGAAATGACCGTTAGACATTACTAAATATTTTGTCGTGTTCTGCTTTTGATAATAGTGAATTTGCGGTAGCTATTTTTGCGGTATAAGTCGGGCTTTTGATTGTGTCAACCACAATCTGATTCTGTGAAAATTGCGTCTTAATAATTTAAATGCGACTTCTACTATTTAATAAAGATTAATATTCATTAAGTAATAAATATCATTTTCAAGTATATACTACTGTGGGCAAAAAATAGCAAGACTTTCATATGTTCATAATTTTTAAATTCTTAATTTATTCTTCCAAATCTATTTCGTCCCCCTCAAAGTAAGCCCCCCTGGCCCCGATACACTCGAGCCAACGTTTCTTCCAATTCTCGAAACAGTTGTTAAAGTCAATTTCAGGAATAGCCTTCAATGCGCGTAGCGATTCACGTTTAATGTCTTCAATTGACTCGAAACGGTTTCCCCGGAGCGGTCGTTTGAGTTTGCTGAATAGCCAGAAGTCACACGGAGCTAAATCAGGCGAATACGGTGGTTGCGGCACGATATTGGTTGAAAATTTGGCGAAAAACTCACGAAGAATTAATGCAGTATGCGACGGTGCATTACCGTGGTGCAAAAACCAAGAGTTGTCGGCCCATAATTCTAGCCTCTTTTTACGAATAGCATTACGCAAACGACGCATAACACTCAAATAGTATTCTTTGTTGACAGTTTGGCCGGTCGGAAGGAATTCGGAGTGCACCACACGATAATAGAAGAAAACTGTCAACCTCGATTTTTGACTTGCTTTGACGTGGTGTTTTGGGCTTCGGCTCACCTTTGATACGATATTCGGCCGATTGATCGTCTGTTTCCGGGTCATAAGCCTAGATCCAAGTCTCATCTCCAGTTATGATGCCTTTTCTTTGGTCTTGATAGTCGGAAGGCATTGTTTCACAGACGTCAACGCGACGCTGTTTTTCGAAAAAATTGAGTGATTTTGGAACAAATCGTGCTTTCACTTTTCTTGGGCCCAAATGATCTTTCAAAATGGTTTTCACTGATCCTTTCGATATTCCGACGATGCCAGTGGGGTCTCTGACTGTTCATCGTCGATTCTCAAGCACCAATTCCTTGATTCTATTGACGTGTTGATCAACAGTTGATGTTGATGGCCGTCCTGGACGTGGTTCGTCATCAACGCGTTCTCGACCCTCTTTGAATAATTTTTACCAATCAAAAACACTTGCTCGCGACAAACAATTATCACTGAAGGCCTTTTGCAACATTTTGAACGTTTCGGCACCAGTAATTTGATTCCGTACACAAAATTTAATGGAACTTCTTTGTTGAATAATTTCACTCATTGTAAAAATCGCCGAATGCACTTTTTGTACTTCAGAAAGACAAGCGTATACTAAACATTAATGATTATTTTGATGTGACATTTGGCACAGATGTCACTGACAGTCATACTAACCTAGAAAAAAATATTTCGACGAATGGGTTTTCGCGCGAAATTTAAATTAAATAGCCTTACTATTTTTTGCCCACAGTAGTATGCGAGCATAGAAAATTAAATGATAATTACCCAACGGAATTTGACAAGTGTCGATTCTGTGAAAGAAAAAAGCACAAAGTGAGAAAATAAAATACCTGAAAAGAGTCCAAAGAAGCTGGAAGGATGGACGAAAGAAAAAAAGATAAACAAAAGAAGAAATTTAGAAACAAAACCCATACCAAAATGTGCAAAAGAAAAGCCATTGACGTGGTGGAGACATGTATTGAGAATGAAAAGGCAAGATCGTTTAGACACATTCGGGAAACAGAAATAAAGAGGGAAAAATACTTAAACATCGTGTAATCAATCAAATGTTTGTTGACAAAAGCATTGATAGAGACGCGTTTCGTATAATGCCAATACTCTTCAGTTTACCTGTCGACAAACACAATAATTAATCGAACGGGCCAAACGCCAGATTAATGGTGTTTTTAGTGTTTTAAATGCCCGTTAGATAGCTATGCTATCAACAGTACGTACACACTAAGACTTTACGCCATACTGCAATTGAAAATTGCAATTTGAAATCGATCAAATGTTTATAACAAAAGCAAAGCCAGATAGACTGGTGAGTATTGGCATTACACGAAACGCATCTCTACAAACATTTGATTGATTTCAAATTACTTGCAATTGCAGTAAGGCTTAAATTCTTAGTTTGTACGTATTGTTGATAGCATAGCTATCACAGGCATTTAAAAGACTAAAAACGCTATAGGTTCCTCATTTGTCCAGTTCTTTGGTTGTTAACATATGTTACACATCACGGCAGTGGTGTTCACTGTGTTCTGCTATATCATGGAATAAGATGATCTTAAAAGTTTTAAAACGGAGGAGAGATAATTGATTTATAAAAACATAATTTACTCAAATATAAATTATTAGTTAATCAATTTACAAGCAAATCTAGTAGAAATACCTGCAATTATAATGTGAATGAAAGCAAAATAGAGTGGAAAAAATTATATTATGAAACTACAAAATCTTCTGGTTGGGATGTAATATCTATTACTCATATAATTAGTCACTCCTTTTCTTTGTCTATCTTTTTGCTTCGGCTGGAAATTTGCAACATCCCTCCTATATACCAGGTGTATCCGAAAGTTATCTCCGGTTTTTCTAAATTTCGCCAGGCTTAAGTATGCAATGTTATTAATTGGCACATGTCATTTTATGCTACTGACATCAAGCTTCAAGGTCATACATGTTAGATTTTACGAAAGTAACACTACCATATATTTATACCTCTTTGAAAATGTCGAGTTTCGTGCCTGAAGAAGTGCATATGAGGCACGCATTACTTCTCTTATTTAAACAAAAGACAAAAGCCGCCGAAAGTCATCGTTTGCTGGTAGAAACTTACAGTGAGCATGCTCCAACTATAAAAATATGTGAGACGTAGTTTCGACAATTCAAAAGTGGTGATTTCGGTGTGCAAGACAAAGAACGTTCTGGTGATCGAAAAATTTTGAAGACGCGGAGTTATTGGATGAAGACCCAACCCAAATTCAAAAACAATTGGCAAGAGCGTTAAATATGGCCCAAGAAACAATTAGGGACCGATTACGAGCGGTGAGAAAAATCCAAAAGATGGGAACTTGGGTGGCACATCAATTGAATGACAGGCAAATGGAAAATCGAAAAATCGTCTGTGAAATGCTGCTTTAAAGGTAAGATCGGAAGTCATTTCGGCATCGAATGATGACAGGTAATGAAAAATGGATTAATTTCGAAAACCCTAAGCGAAAAAAATCATGGTTATCACCTGGAGAAACTAGCCGATCGACTCCAAGGCCAAATAATTTTGGTCGCAAGACAATGCTGTGTTTGGAGGGACCAAAGTGGTGTGGTGTATTACGAACTGTTGAAACCTGGTGAAACAGTTAATACTGATAACTACCGACAACAAATTATCAATTTGAACAATGCATTGATAGAAAAAAGTCCAGAATGGGCCCGAAAACACGAAATAATTTTAGAGCACGATAACGCGCCGCCTCATACAGCAAAAACCGGTTAAAGAAGCAGAGAAAGCACTTGGCTGGGACATAATATCGCACCCGCCGTACTCTTCAGACCTTGCCCCGTCCAACTATCACCTTTCGCATCAATGGGACACGTGCTTGCAGAACAGCACTTCGCCAATAATGAAGAAGTTAAAAAATAGCTCGATGAATGGACAAACAGTTTTTTTGGGTTGGCATCCATAAATTGCCTGAAAGATGGTCAAGATGTGTAGAATCAAATGGCCAATACTTTGAATAAAGAAATTTTTCCTTTTGCTTGAAAATGCAGTTTTTTTTTACAAAAAAAAAAAACCGGTAATAACTTTCCGGTACACCTGGTGAACCACCCAATTTAATTTGCACCACCTCGACCATATTTTAATATTAAAATTACCAAACATCTGAATAAATAAATTTTAATAAATTCTGTCAGAAATGAATGCATGCTTTTTCGTAAATTAATTACTCCAAATTTAATATCAAGATCATACATTTTTATTCAGATATATGCGCACTACGCTTCTAAATTAACAAACCTAAAATCGCGAGAATGTGCTAACAGCATATTGTACATAAATACAAGCTTCAAACTCCTAATGTTATTCTGTAATTACACAAAACTATTCAAAATTAAAGCAACGTAATTAGGAAGTTTAGTCATCTAAAATGTGCAAAAGCACCGTAAAGATAAGAGGTGTAATTAGTTCAATTATGACTTGGTACCTCATTAAACATATTTGATGTATGTACATATATATATATATATAATATAATACAATAATTTCATAATTCTTGATGTAGAATTAATAAATAATATTTAACTAAGTTATCTACACATTTTGTGGTAAAAATATGTTATAGACTACATTTTAAGCATGTTATATCGTCTTTTCAAAAATAAAGATTGTAAGTAATTTAGTAAATACAATATACGAGGGTAATTTGACAAGTAGTGAGAATGGAAAAGAAAAACGAATTTTTTAAATACAAAATAATTTTTATTTTTCAATATATTCTCCTAAAAGAGCAATGCATTTATTCCAAAGGCGCTCTAATGCCCTTATGCCATCTCTAAAATGCGATTCCGGAAGGCTTGCAAAATACTTGGATTTTGGACATCGCAACTGTGCTGGTATGCGAGGGAGCATTGTCTTGGTGAAACAGAATCTTTTCCTTTGTCATTCCTGGCCGTTTAGCACTAATCTCAACATTTAATTTTTGTAGAAGTTCTGCATAATATTGTCCGTTTATTGTGGCACCTTTCTGGAGGTAATCATTGAGCAAAACGCCCTATGAATCCCAAAAAATTAATGCCATCACCTTGTTTGCCGATAAAGTGGTTTTCACTTTCTTTGGAGGTGCAGAACCACGTTTTAAACATTGTTTCGACTGTTGCTTAGTTTCGGGTGTACTGTAGTGTATCCAAATTTCATCGCAAGTAACAAATCGCCTACAAAAAATCAACCGGATTCCGCTTCTTTTTCAAGCAGCTGTCAAAAATAAACTAATCAACCGATTTATCTAAATATCGGAATGTAAACATATAAATAGGCAACCTAAATTACAGTGCATTTGATTTACCAATTAGAGCGCCACCTATGTGTTATTTTCACTACTTGTCAAACTATCCTCGTATGCATAAATGCAATAGCAATGGTCTTAAATTTTCTGAAATATCAACATACTACATAACTACATAACAATAAATAAATAGGTTTCTTAATACCAAAGGGAAAATAACCGTTTATATTCTCGGACAAACAAAATAATTTTGCCTTAAAATAGCAGTCATGCCAAAATACTAATCAAAGTTAATTAATATCGAACTTGTGCGTGAATTTATCAGAAATGAGCCGAAATCCTCATTGCGATACGTGGGAATGGAATTAAATATTTCCAAAGATTCAATTCATTGCATTTTGACACAGGATTTGGGACTGAGAAAGATTTGCGCAGGGTTTGTACCACACAAGCTAATTGAATTCAACATTATACAGACTCGATTAAAGACACAAAAAAAGACGAAAGCTTCAGGTATTCTACTGTAACTGGCGATGAGATGTGGTGCTTTCAATATGATCCAGAGACCAAGCGCTAAAACTCTGAATGGAAGCATCCAAACGAAGAAAGACCGAAAAAAAAGCCGTTTGAGGAAGTCAAAAGTAAAATGCTGATTTGTTTTTATGATTCGAAAGTCATAGTGCACAAAGAGTTTGTACCTAGTCAAACAGTGAATGCTGTATATTATCTTGGTGTTATGAAGCGTCTTTTGAGGGGTATTCGTCGTGTGCGCCCTCAATATCGTCAAGATGGTAGCGGGCGTTTGTTATATGATAAAGCAGGGCACTTGGCGACACAAGTCATTCAGCTCGTCGGATACCCGAGATCGTCTGTGTACGATGTCATCGCAAAGTGCAATGAGTCGGATAAGTCCAACATATCGGCGAAGAAAATCCACTCGAAGGAACCCGTTGTCAGGACGGCCGACATCATTCAACGGGTTCAGGAATTGAGTTTTGAGAACCCAGGGCGGTCGTTCCGAAAATTGTCGTCCACTGTTGGTGTAAGCGAGAACACTATGAGTTGAGTCTTCGAGGAGGACCTCCGCTACAAGTTCTATACAATTTAAATGAGACAAATGCTTTCCGAAGCCGCCAGGACAAAGAGAGTTGAACGCTACAACCTTCTGTGTTCCTTAAAAAACAACGCTGCTGGAGTTGTTTTTATAACTAGTCGAACAGTCAATGCTGTACATTATCTCGGTGTTATGGAGCGCCTTTTGTCGAACCCTAGGTTCAATCCTGTGAAAATATAAGCTTGAAAAACTATGTCAAAATATGCACTTTTGAATTTGTAAATGGATTATCTTTGGAACTCTGGAATGTTTGTGCTGGAAAAGTAGTTAGATTGTGTTCCACTAGTTCAGAACTAACATACAACATTATACAGACTTGGTTAAAGACTCAAAAAAGGACGAAAACTTCAAGTATTCTATTGTAACTGGCGATGAGACGTGGTGTTTCCAATATGATCTAAAGACCAAGCGTCGAAGCTCTGAATGGAAACATCCAAGCGAAGAAAGACCGAAAAAAAGCCGTTTGAGGAAGTCAAAACTGAAATGTTGATTTGTTTGTATGATTCGAAAGACATAGTGCACAAAGAGTTTGTATCAACTAGTGAAACAGATAATATTATCTTGGTGTTATGAAGCGTCTTTTGGCGCGTATTCGTCGTGTGCGCCCTCAATATCGTAAAAATGGTAGCTGGCGTTTGTTATATGATCATGCACCATCTCATCGCTCGACGCTTATCACTGATTTTCTAAATACAAATGGCATTTTAACAATCAATCATTCACCGTATTCACCGGATTTAGCCTCCCCTGTGATTTTTATCTATTCTCCAAACTACGTTTGTCGATGAAAGGACAGCGTTATGCTGACGTCGAAACAAACATCTCTAAAGATGAAACTCTTTCGACATGTTAATTGACCGTGCAAAACGTTGTACTGAAGCCGAAGGCGACTACTTTGAATAAAATAAATGAATTTTAACAAAAAGTAAGCTTTTGTTTTTATTTTAAAAAAAGTTCAGCTTTCTCTGCGACAGGCTGTATATATCGGAGTTTATGAATTTTTAAAATCCCTGGATTATAACCATTGTTATTGACCTTGCATTTGAGTGTTTTATATTTAGCGTGGTGTTGTAATACAGTACGCAATTTGTTCAAACCACTGTACTGATTTTATAAACAATTTGTTTTATAATTTATATACTTTGTGTTTATAATAAAATTTATAGATTTTAAAACCAATAACTTACACGTAATGCGAACAAAACAAAAAGCAAATGTATCAACATAAAGGCAAACAATTTAAAAATATTATAAGCTCGAGAATTACACAAATTTTTGAAACTCTTTTATTGTTTTTCCTAAATAGAAAATTTAAAATTTGAAAATTTTCGTGGTGGTTGGCAATAACACGATGACATTTGTTAATTGCTATTGAATTGCATATACGAGGATAGTTTGTATAGTAAAACAAACGCACTGTAATTTAGGTTGGCTATTTATATGTTTACATTCCGATATTTAGATAAATCGGTTGATTTGTTTATTTTTGACAGTTGATTGAAAAAGAAGCAATACGTCGTTTTGTTAAAATGGAAAAAGCAGAGTATCGTGCGGTGATTAAATACTTCGTAATTAAGGGTATGAAAGCTACCGAAATAAAAGATGAGTTACGGGAAACATTAGGTGAATCTGCTCCATCATCCGCCACAATAAGTAGATGGGTAAATGAATTTGAACGTGGTAGAAGAAGCTGTGTTGATGAAGCGCGCTCTGGAGCACCCAAAATCGTGACTTCTAAGGAAATGATTATAAAAATCCATAATATTATTACGCAAGATCGACGACTCAAAGTGAGAGACATAGCAGATATGGTAAACATTTCAACAGAACGCGTACACCACATTTTAACGAAAGAATTGGGCCTTTCCAAGCTTTCGGCAAGATGGGCGCCGCGATTGCTTACGATTGATCAAAAGTTCACTCGTGTGCGCATTTCCAATGAGTGTTTGGACCTTTATAAGCGGAATCCGGTTGATTTTTGTAGGCGATTTGTTACTTGCGATGAAACTTGGATACACTACAGTACACCCGAAACTAAACAACAGTCAAACATTAATGGTTAGAACGTGGTTCAGCACCTCCAAAGAAAGCGAAAACCACTTTATTAGCAAACAAGGTGATGGCATCAATTTTTTGGAATTCAAAGGGCATTTTGCTCATTGATTACCTTCAGTAAGGTGCCACAATAAGCGGACAATATTATGCAGAACTTCTACAAAAATTAAATGTTGAGATTCGTGCTAAACGGCCAGGAATGGCAAAGAAACAGATTCTGTTTCAACAAAACAACGCTCTCTCGCATACCAGCACAGTTGCGATGTCTAAAATCCACGAGTTGCATTTCCAATTAGTACCGCATGCGTCTTATTCGCCGGATCTACCCCCTTCCGACTTCCACCTTTTTCCAAAATTGAAAGCGGCACTAGGTGGAAAGAAATTTTCGTCTAACGACGAGCTTATCGTCTTCGTAAATGAGTATTTTGCAAGCCTTCCGGAATCGCATTTTAGAGATGGCATAAGGGCATTGGAGCACCGTTGGAATAAATGTATTGCTCTTTTAGGAGAATATATTGAAAAATAAAAATTATTTTGTATTTAAAATATTCGTTATTCTTTTCCATTCTCATTACTTGTCAAACTACCCTCGTAATTATGCATAATGCAATCTGTGGCAAGTAAAAAGATTCAAGTGCACCATTATCCGTGGTCTAAAGGTGAAGACACATCCCTGATTAGTGTGAGTTCGCGGTTTCACGTCTCGCGCAGGGCAGAAATTTTTTTTGCACAAAAATTCTAAATAGACAAATTATGATACCAAATCATTTATGAATATTTGATATTTAATTAATCACCCTTTTCCTATCCTGTATACGTATTTCGACAATTAAGTTGTCATCATCGGCAGATAATAAATTACAGTCTCGCATCTGAATCCACGGCAAAACACGCACAAAAGCCAAATACACGTTGCGATAATAAAAAAAAATTCATTCCAACAATATTTCTGTCTTGTATTATCATTTTAAGTTCTCAAGCTCTTAAAAAACACCCGTTACAATTTGCACTAGACTAAAACAGTGCGTTTTCGATGATTTAATGGAGTTGTTACAATACTGAAATCGACAAAAATTACTTATTTCATTAAGTACGTACTTATATTACCTGTCTTTTTTTAATACGATTTAAATGCTTTTTACTTAAAAAGCAGATGGTCGCAGGTTTGAAGCGCACTTAAGTGCAATTTTTTTTTAAATAAAAACTACAGTAATTACCGGTGATAAATGCGGAAAAAATAAAAATCCTATTGAAAGTATTTTGTTTCAAATTATAGGATTAACATAGATATTCAAGGCTTGATGTTTCAATTTTGATTAATCATTTGGATACTACTAAACTTGGTAAATAAATAGATGGAATTTATAGAAGATAAGATAAAATTATCGTTTTGCAATAGGTATACGTAAGTAAGTGCGTACTAGATTTTATTTTTAATTTCCACTAATTTAAACAATGTAAGTACTTGAAATTCGGAAACTTCAAATGCTTAACATCATTTTGGGATGTAATTTTTTCTTGTTGTTTTTATTTTAAATATTTTGTCGCCATGCAAAAACAATACAATTAATAAAATATTGTAAATATTAAATAGTGAAGAATCATTAAGAAACCATGGAAAAGGAAGTTATGGATTAAAAAGTGCATCGATGATTTCACATCACTTTTGCATTAGTTAATTCTTCGATGACATGAAAAAGAAGTAAAAGAAACAAGTAAAAGTTTAATAGAACTATTGTGCATTCAAAATTTGTAAATAATCTAGGAAATTGAACAAAAATTACAATTCAAAAATGCTCGATTTGACTTCTGTTTTGCTGTACACACAATGCAGAACAACAGAGGCTCAAGAAGTGATCCCTGTGGTATCCCATATTCCGTGGTTAACATTTCACTCAATTTTCCATTCATTAGGTTGTCTTTTAGGTTATGAATACAAAACTGGAATAAAACAGTAGATAGCTTTCAAAACTTCGTTTTTCGAAGTATTCTCTACGAAGATTAATGCACCTTTGCATGCGCTCGAACCAACTCTGGAAGCAGTTGTTCCACTCGCTTGTTGGTGCAGTCAAAATTGCGGTTTTGAAGGCGTCGACTGCTTCATCTAACGACTGGAATCTTTGACCACGCAGTCCGTTTTTGATTTTCGGAAAGGTAAAGAAATCTTGGCACTTAGATCCGGACTGTACGGAGGATGGTCCAACAATTCGACGTTTTGTTACGTTACCAATTCAATTGTCTTCTGTGCTGTGTGCGAACTTGCATTGTCTTGGTGGTTGTATACCAATCGGCGTTAACAGTTCTTTGATCTTACAGAGGAATTGTTGCTACATGACCTGCTTTCGAGACAAATATCGCGATCTTTTTGGAGACACTTCGAGCTCATCATTGAACGACTCACAGAACCAGACGCTCATAAAAATCATCACACGTGATGAAACTCGGATTCTCCAGCATAACCCGGATACCAAGGGTCAATCGGTGCACTAGACGGCCGCCGGATCGCCAAGACAGAAAAACACACGAATGAGCGAATCGAAATTGAAGGCAATACTGAGCGTTTTTTTCGACATCAAAGGGGTGTCATCATGACAGAAAACGGGGAAAAAAAAGACAGGATGTGTGGGAAAATGACTCGCGGATTCTGCACCAGGACAACGCAGCAGCTTACGATGCCCTATCTGTCAAGCAGTTTTTAGCGGACAAGCATACTGCTGTGCTTGATCGCACAGATCTAGCACCATGTGACTTCTACCTATTCCCAAAAGTGAAAAGTGCATTAAAGGGAACACACTTTCAATCTGTTGAACATGTAAAAACAAAAACGGCAGAGTTGTTGAAAAGGTTGACAACTGATGAACTACAGCATTGTTTTGAACAATGGTAGACACATACACAGCGGTATATAAATATCAGATTGTTACATATGAAATGTCCGATTTTGTAAGGAATAAAAAAAAGTCTAAATTTAAAAAAATATAAATATTTAGTCTGCAAAATAGTCTCCATTTACATCAATAGTTTGTTGCCAACGGCCTGGAAGCTGAAAAATTCCCTTTGAAAAGAAATCTAGATTTTGACAGCTC
>JAVIWB010003340.1:0-46456 GCA_031893035.1 Dermolepida albohirtum | reverse complement strand
TGGTTTGCTAGATAATTCTTATAATTCTCATAAAGAGTGAGTTAAAGCACACTATTTTTTATCAACAGGTAGAGTTGGTATAACTATCGATACTGCTTGGTATGAACCGCTTTCCGACTCAGATACTGACAAAGAAGCTGCAGAACGTAGCATGCAAATGAACGTACGTTCTATAAGTAACCCTGTCAAACTCTGTTAGTAATTTTTGCCGACTTCTTTTCCAGTACGGTTGGTACGCACATCCAATCTTTTCCGAAACAGGTGATTACCCGGAAATTATGAAGCAGAGAGTGGCAGAACTAAGTGCATCGGAAGGCTTCGAAACCTCCAGATTACCTTCTTTTACCGAAGAAGAAATCGTTCTCATTCAAGGTTCATCCGATTTCTTGGGTTTAAATCATTATACTAGTACTTTATGTACATCAGTACCAGACGAATGGGTTCTAACTGGACCTAGCCAATGGATAGATGTTGGTTCTTTGTGTTCGGTCGATCCCGATTGGGAAGTGGCCGCTTCTAATTGGTTGTTCGTTGTTCCTTGGGGACTGAGAAGTTTGCTAAACTGGATTAAAGAGGAATATGGTAATCCTGAAGTTATAATTACTGAAAATGGTTTTTCCGATACGGGTGAACTGAATGATTGCCGAAGAGTTAATTACTATAATGTAAGTACTGGTATTACGGCGCCACAGATCAGGATCGGTTGTAGTAAATGTAATGGTAATTTTAAAACATCTGAAACGCGTACCTTGTTTATAGCAGTTTTACGACGCGAAGGGTATAACTTTGGTGAAAAATTTATTCCATCAGCTTTTTCCCTCACTTTCCTGGGTTGAAATGATATCTTGAGAAAAACCATTCCACATCTACTGATGTAAAACACCAACAATTAAAATAATCTTTATAATTAGATAACGGATCTATAGAAAGAAGCACCATTTTGAATTTTTCTTAATCTGGTAAAATAAAAAACTTTGATTATTAAGGAAAGTCAGAAGTTTATAAAACAGCCATATTTTTTGCCACTTGTAGGACGTAGCGATGAGTGTACATCGTTAACTATTCATATTGACTCAACTAACAGCACATTATGTTACAATTTTTCTGTTGCGTCAAATAATCCTTTATAATTGTCGTAAATAGTTTTTAAATTTGGTTCAGCGGAAGTATCTTGAAATTTTATCTGACTTCCCATCATAGCACAAGTTTCGTCAGGATTGAAGTCTACAATCAGGTCTTTCTAATTTTATTTGTCAAAGTCAAATACGTGAAATGCGATTTACTACTTCCAATGAAGTCGTCAGTACACACAATATTTTCAAAAATGAGATGAACACCACTTCCAGAAAGAAGACGACCTGTTTTGAAATTTAAGTATTTCAAGTTCGAAGTTATGTTGGTCGCAATGGAAAATGTTTCGAGAAAACGTAGTGAATTAATCAGCAATAGCACTCACTGAGATGCTCAATCCACAGAGCGAAGTACTGCAGGCGATTTAACAAGCACTACACTTAAATAAGAAGTACAAGAAGAAATATTCATTTGCCATAGTGTAATAATTTTCTGGTCTTCGATTAGCATTGATGTAGAGAACTGGAATCTTTATAATATAAATAATAATAATTGAAGTTTGAGCACCTCTCGCGGGCAACCAGCGACAGGAGCCGATGGAGAACGAACATGTTCAATCATTTTCGATAATTCGCATTACGTCAGTGACGCGAAGATGCCTCGTGAATGTGGATTGTTAACTGCAAAGGGTGTAAATAAATTTCTTAATCATTTTTCTACATTAGAATGTACGGGAACGATAATTAAATGTCTTATTTGCAACATTTATATTTTTCCCTATGGCATTATGGATTGCAAAAGACACACTAAGAGCAAATGCCACGTGTTGAATGCTAAATGTGAATTAAAATAAATTTGTATTTGGTTTTATTATTATGTTGACTACGTACAATATTTCTCAACATATATGTGGAAACCAAGAGTGTGAAAGTGACACGAAGGGCTTTCTAAATTCGAAAATATTACTTCATTAGACAAAGAACACTCATTTTCCATATATACAAACTTATTTTGATCCCATCGTAGGTATTTGATTGAATAATGGAAGACGTACTGATGGTAGAGGATATTCGTTTTTTTAATTCGTAAACTAAATAAATTCCAATTTCATTTTTCGTATATTGACAAAAAATTACAAATTTTTTTTCTAAAATTATTTAATTTATTGATATTTGCAGACATATTTGGATGCAGTACTTCAGGCTATAGAACTAGATGGCTGCAACGTTTCTGGGTACACGGCTTGGAGTTTTATGGATAATTTCGAATGGTTGATGGGTTATACGTAAGTTTAATAACTAAAATGAAAGTACACTATACCAATAAACATCTTCCGTTAACAGTGAACGATTTGGTCTTCACTACGTCGATTTCGATGATCCAGATAGGCCGAGAACTCCTAAAATGTCCTCCTATGTCTTTAAGAATATTATAGAAACACGGGTAATTGATCAGGATTACACTCCGGATGGGTTTGAAGCTTGCGAATGGTAATTAGATGCAACAGGATTGAAAATGTAAAACCGTTTGTTGATGTAATAATAAAATATAGTCTGTTCTTTTGTTTGTTGCATTATTTTTAATTACCTATTTTATTTATCTATTGTATGGATAGTTGAAGAAGTGAAAGAAATGTTGGTGTATTCCGAGACATATTCGCTTTGTAAAAGAGTGGTTTTCAATTTTAGTACTCAAAAATGAAGTAAAACTGCAAATATAATAATAATATTAGTAATAATATAATAAATTTCTTATAATTGTATGTCTTATATCACTATAATCGGTGTATTGCTAATTTTTTCCGGTTTCTTAGAAGCAGCGCAGCTGTTCCACGGACACAGGCTGCAATTAGTATACCCCGTTGGTAAACTAATAAAAATCTCTTACCTTTAAATATAGTTAACAACTTAGGTTATATTACATGGGCGTCTCGCCGGGGATATTGTAAAGGAATAAATGGGTTCAAGTTGTCGGCTATGAAATGTTTTCTTTACGTTTGTTGAATGGCATATTACGCTGGGTGATCGTAGTCACTAAGTCCATAATAAAATCGACAAATGGCTTTTTGCCAGTTTTGTTTAATTTATGGTTAGCACAATTAATATATTTTACATACATACGTTTGTTTTTTCAACAACAACCTGTTACAATACTGACTGCCGATACATAATGAAACGTGTGATTATGAGTGCATTATTGGAGGTGTTCGCCGTAAATTTTTTATTAGTGTTCTTTATAATTAACTGCTTCTTTTTGCTGTATACCAAAGTTAACAAATATTTCTTTTGACTACACAGAGTGAGCTATGGGAATTGATGGTTTTCCCGTTGACTGTTATGTAAAAGAAATTTCAAACGTATTTTGGATCTTTCAAATCTATTGTAGTCTTCATCTATCTCCGGAGTCTTTTGACGTCTCTGTAATGTCTGCAGTAATTAGGTTTGATTACGACTCCTTTAGTTTCTAAGTAACTTAAAGAGTCTTCAGTTTCTTCTTTCAATCATGTGCGTTACATTTTAGCAGCGTTAAGTCTTAGATTCTACCATGATTCCAACACCTGGCTATGTCAAAATATTAGGAAGATTTGAGGTTATTTGAGGTGATCATACACCTTATTCCACTGTGACCACTGTGATAATAGCTTTCCTACTTTTCGAGATTTCTCTGTACTGTTGACTGAATCGAAAATAAAATAAAATATTGTATACAATTAATTATTTTTTAAAAAACAGATAAAATAAATAGTTGATCGAAATCGATACTCGATAGATAAAGGTGTACACATTTGGTTAATTGAAAATAAGATAAATAAATCATATAAATTACTGTGACGGCTCTGATTTCTTAAAATAGTAGAGATGAGGCTCTTAATTTTGGCCATAATTTTGACGTAAGTTTTGTACATTTATTCAAACTACTTTTTATGTTAAAAATTATTATTAATTAGGTGTGCCAATGCACAAAGCAATCGATTTCCTGATGGATTTAAATTCGGCGTCGCTACGGCGTCTTACCAAATAGAAGGTGCTTGGAATATTGGCGGTAAGTGACTCGATCTAACTCTAACCTCATTTTATAAGTCTCACGTACAAGTTTGTAGCGCTCTTAGTTTCTAGGATGAGAAGTGCGTTGAGCTATTTTATGCCATATTAATGTTTAATTAAATTGTTTTATGAATTTGTGCAAAGATTGTTTTATTTATTGCTTAAAGATATTGAAATGTCAAGTAGAAAGAAACAAGAATTTTCAATCAATTCTTTTTTCGAGTTCAGCTGAGGAGTGAATGTATTTTAAGCTACTAGAACCGTTTGTGGCGTATACGGAGAAAACGCAATCGGAGAGAAGATAGCCTGGGAATGGTTCTCATGATTTAACGGGATCCATTTTGATATAAACGAATCCCAACATTCAGAAATACAATCAGACTTTCCAAAAAATCGTCAGAATTCATAATGATCCACATCAATCAGCTTGGGAATTGACTATTATAATGGATTGTAATCAATCAACCATAAGACAATACGTACATTGCATGGGTAAAGTTAGAAAACTAGGTCTTTGGTTACGAACGGAAACGGCAATATATTCTTGAGTACTTCATGTCTATCGTTTGTAATTATATACAATTAATAACCTACTGCGGGTTTTCTAGATAATATCGGTCTCCACAATGCCATTTTATGCCATGAAGGTGTAGAAGTTGTGATACCAGTCCAGTGTATTGGAAGTTCAAGTCTTAGCTGAGATACAATAATATTTTCATGAATTTCTGCATTTGTATACGCCAAATTAGAATTTTCAGTTTAAAACCCGAACGTGCATAATTATTTGGGACTAAATTACGTTTTATTTTTCTCTAATCACTTTGGTTGTTATCAAGACATAATTGACTAACTTGAATTTTATATAAAGATCTATTGAATGCATTTTAGATTTCACTAGATACAAAAACATATCGATTATATCAAATGAATGTTATCTGGTATCTTAAAATTACTGTTGTCAAACTAGAATGTTGGATAGTTTAGTTTATTTATTGAAACTTTTTTATTCTGAAGGTTTTTATATATTTACACTTCTAGCAGATTAAAATTTAGAATATTTCATTATGTTTTAATAAACTATTCCCATTTTACAGTGTATGAATCTTTACATTTCATTTCGAACTCGAAAAATAAAATCTTTCTGAACATACATAAGTAACATAAAATTAAGAATATTGCGGTAAATCTTTAATATTCATCGGTGGACCTTTCTGAAACTTTCGACCGTACCCATTTCGAATTGTTGCTCCAACATTTGCACTGTACGGGATCGGTAGTAGCTTAATTTGGTGAATAATTTCGTATTTGTCTCATAAAACTCAAATAGTTCGGTAATAATCGGTAGTGCCTCAGTTTATACATATCAGCTACATCTGATGTGCCTCAAGGTTGACACTTAGCACCAATGCTTTTTCTGCTTTTCACAAACGACTTATATAAAAGTTTCACGAATTTTAAACTATGTAGATGATTTAAAAACATTTAATTCATACAGGGCTCCCAAAACTTAAATCTAATAGGAATATTTATATCTTCACTTTCAGAGAATTCATGGATCTTCGTATGTTATTTATTTCTTCTATACTTGAATTCTTTTGACGATAACACTATTGAATAGATTCTTTCTTTCCGTAAAATTATTCCCAGAATTCTTGTCAGTTAAAATAGCATTAACATCGCAAAAGTGCATAATTATATGTGTTCTGTGTTGCTTAAAAAAATAAATAGTGTATAGTATCACATATTTTAGGATTTTCCATGTGGACGCTTTATTTGCGCCGTTGTAAGTGTCTGATCGAATGTAAACAATGAGACGAATTTCGCCTACCGCCTTGAAGATGTTAGAATATAATGCTTTAGTACTAAGTTTTCCGAAACAGAGTGCTAGTTATAGGGTTTCATCTGCCACCAGGTCTTTCTCGCAGACTAACAAAAAACTGTAATAACTTAGAAACATAGAAATTCACATAAATTATTCTAAATTTAGTACAATCTGGCATTTATTTGTAATACAGCATGCTTTGATTACAGGAAAGGGAGAAAATATATGGGACAGGTTAACGCATACAACTGATTTAATCGCAGACGGCAGCACTGGAGATGTAGCATGCGATGCTTATCACAAGACTGCAGAGGACGTCCAATTGCTGAAAGAATTGGGTGTTGACTTCTATCGTTTCTCCATCTCGTGGTCGAGGATTCTCCCAACTGGCTACGCTGATGAAATAAACGAAGATGGTATTCGCTATTACAACGAATTAATTGACGAACTCTTGGCCAATGATATAACTCCAGTCGTGACTATGTATCATTGGGATTTGCCACAGCCGTTGCAGGAGATTGGCGGGTGGCTTAACTCTTCATTATCAGACATATTTACCGATTACGCTGATGTACTTTACGACAATTTTGGGGATAGAGTGAAGGATTGGATAACCTTTAATGAACCTCTTCAAGTTTGTGAAGCGGGCTATTCGACCGCTTCAAAAGCTCCGGCTTATACAATGTCGGGAGTTGGAGGTTATTTATGTGGTCATACATTGCTTATAGCTCATGGAAAAGCTTACCAGCTTTACAATGAAAAGTATAGAGAAAGTCAGTTAGGTAATTAAGAAAAAGTATTATAAGTTACGTATATGTCGTGGTTTGTTAGATAATTCTTGTAATTCTTATAAAGAGTGACTTAAAGTACACTCTTTTTTATCAACAGGTCGTGTTGGTATAACTATCGATACTGCTTGGTATGAACCGCTTTCCGACACAGATGAAGACAAAGAAGCTGCAGAACGTAGCATGCAAATGAATGTATGTTCTATAAGTAACCTTGTCAAACCCTGTTAGTAATTTTTGCCGACTTCTTTTCCAGTACGGTTGGTATGCACATCCAATCTTTTCCGAAACAGGTGATTACCCGGAAATTATGAAGCAGAGAGTGGCAGAACTAAGTGCATCGGAAGGCTTCGAAACTTCCAGATTACCTGCTTTTACCGAAGAAGAAATCGTTCTCATTCAAGGTTCATCCGATTTCTTGGGTTTAAACCATTATACTACCGTTTTATGTACAACACTACCGGACGAATTCATTTCACTGGGACCTAGCCAATGGGTAGATGCTGGTTCCTTCTGTTGGGTCAGTCCCGATTGGGAAGTGGCCGCTTCTACTTGGTTGTTCGTTGTTCCATGGGGATTGAGAAGTCTGTTAAACTGGATTAAAGTGGAATATGGTAATCCTGAGGTTATAATTACCGAAAATGGATTTTCCGATAAGGGTGAACTGAATGATTGCCGAAGAGTTAATTACTATAATGTAAGTACTTGGCATTATGGCGCCACAGGTCAGGATGGGTTGTAGTAAGTGTGTATCTACGTAGGTAATTTTGATGGAGTCTGTGGTTGATTAACTTAATCACCGAAGGTTGATATATAACCCCTTTCCACATTCATTTTCGTATTCTGTATACGTATGTATCGACAACTAAATTGTCATCATCAGCAGATATTTGAACAGTGTCGCACCTGGAAAACTACGGCAAAATACCTGTACAAAAACAAATTCCGCACACGAACCGCACCGTCGAAAGCCAAAACGCACACTGTTGTCATAGTTGTCGAAATACCTATACAGAAAACAAAAATTAATGTGGAAAGGGGTTACATATCGACCTTCAGTGATTAAACGTATCTACGTACTGAAAATCAGATGTGAACGATACAAATTTATACCAGAAACTTTAGAAACTTTACTCTATAAATAATAATAATTGACGTTAATCAATTCTCGCGAGTAACCAGCGGTAGGAATGAAAAATGCAAAATGGGGGAGTATAACTTATGTAAACAATTATTTCATCAGAAATATGCGAAAAATTATAAATAATGAGTGTTAAGTGATTTAATGTCATATGAAGGTTTCGTGGGCTTTCGGTTCGTGTCTTTAATAATATGATCTTCCTTTTTTTTTGCTTCGTAGTTTACATAATAAGCGACATTTTGTTGTTAGTGCTGTTGTTTTCTCCAGGAACGACGAAGAGAGCATGATAGCTTATAAGGAATAAAATAAAAAGTAAACATATTTACAAGCATGATAAGAGAAATGCCTGTTTTTGGAGATAGATGGCACTGTATCCGAACCTGCATTACCGACAGTGAATACTAATTTCCCAGCGAACGTGCACCAAAGAAGGCGATGACGAAGAATGGCGACGATATTTCGGCATTCGCAGAGCATAATCTTAATTGATTATTGGGATTCAGATTCGAAACTGAACTGAAGACAAAAAGATCCCACTCAGCGAAGAAAAAATTCTCTACCACCGTAATAATGCCCCGAATCAGCAATTGCGACAACAAAACTAGTCGATTTAGGTTAGGCATTGGTACACCCTATTCGCCAGATTTGGCCCCCTGTATTTTTTTCTTTTCAAACACTTGAAAAAATGGTTTGGCGGAAAATAGTTCACGTCAGATGAGGAGGCCATCGTCGACAAAGAGATACATTTTGAGTTCGACAAATTTTATTATTTGAATGGCTGAAAAAAGTTGGAGCATCGCTGGACTAAGTGACTACAAGGAAATCATATTGAGAAATAAATTCACTAAATGCAAAACAGTTGCATTATATTCCTTAGTATACACTTATGATTTAATCCTCGGAGACTGCAGGGTAGGTGTTCATTTTTTTCAAAGCTAATCAACAGTAAGTGATTTGGCAATTCTAGAATTGCGTGTTGGTGGTTTGCCATGGAAGAAGAAAATATATTCTCTAGTTACTGTGGCACCTCTCTTCGGATAACCAATTATCTAGATTTATTTCGAGTTCCAAAGAACGATTATTTTTCTTCCACGAAGCATGACTGTGAGCTTTTCGAGTGGACTAGAGTTCTTGAAATGTTATTCTAACGATTCTTGTTTCAATTCAGAATCATTACGATGGATCCACGCTTAATTTCATTTTACAATTAAATTTAGTTCGTCTTTTCAGATTACCAAATGTTTCTTTCAATTCTATACCTAAACACTCATTCGTAATGGGAAAAGTATTTATGGAATTTACCTTACATTAATTTTTGTCACGCCAAGGCACTTGTGTAGAATTCTGAAACCGTGCTTTCTGAAACTATAATTAAAGTTTCTAGTTACCAGATGCCATTATTAAAATTAGGTTGACAAAATTTTAAATGTGTTTTACATAATGATTAAAAATTACAAATTATGTGCATTAAAATAACTTTGTAATTGGTTTTATTATTATGTTGACTACGTGCAATACTCCTCAATATTTAGGTGAAAGCCAAGAGTGTAAAAGTGAGACGAAGGACTTTTTAAATTCAAAAATATTACCTCACTAAACCTAAAACACTCCTTTTCAAATATACAAACATAATTTGAGCCCGTCGTAAGAATTTGATTGAATAATGGAAGATGTACTGATGGTAGAGGATATTCGTTTTTTTAATTCGTAAATAAATTCTAATTTCATTTTTCGTATATTGACAAAAAATTACAAATTTTTTTCCGAAAATTATTTAATTCATTTATATTTGCAGACATATCTGGAGGCAGTCCTTCAGGCTATAGAACTGGATGGCTGGGTACACGGCTTGGAGTTTTATGGATAATTTCGAATGGTTGAGGGGTTATACGTAAGTTTAATGACTAAAAATATAAGTACACTATACCAATAAATGTCTTCCATTAACAGCGAAAGATTTGGTATTCACTACGTCGATTTCGATGATCCAAATAAGCCGAGAACTCCTAAAATGTCCTCCTATGTCTTTAAGAATATTATAGAAACGCGGGAAATTGATCAGAATTACACTCCGGATGGGTTTGAGGCTTGCGAATGGTAATTAGATGGATTGAAAATGTAAAACCGTTTGTTGATGTAATAATAAAATATAGTCCGTTCTTTTATTCGTTGTATTATTTTTTATTACGCGATTTATGGTGTTAAAGCGCTACGTGCAAGTGTTGGCGAAACATCGGCACCAAAATCGTATAGAAATTGTATTATTTATTCTTTTAAATTAGCTAGGAAGAGGTTGACACTGTAACTAACTTTAAAACGCCGTCTTTTAAACGCTATAAATTTAGTTTGATGCAATACTTGTGCGTTATTGTGTATATTGATACGAAGATGAAATAGATCTTGACTTATTTTTGCACAAATTTCTGTGATCGTTTATGATGTGTTAAAAGGTTATTACCTTTGGAAAATACCAACTTCTCTCATTATATAACCTCATATATACAATGATACATGCTAGAGAGAAATTGCAATTGGCATTTCCGAGTAGTTCAATTCAATGTAATTTGTGTTTGGTGAATTTTCCTTGCAGACCGCACGCTGTGGATTTTTGTATGGAGGTGAGGAAAAACAGTTTTTTTTTAATATAGTAATTTATTGACTGTTGCAACTTTATTTATATAGTAGAACATAAAATAATTCAGATTAAAAAACATATATAGTATACTGGAGGGTGAAAAGCAAAGGGGTATAAGTGTCAAAATTAAAAAAATTGAGTTATGTTATAAATATGTTAAGCACAAACTTAAGTTGTACAAATATATATATGAAATGCAACAAAAAACGTTAATATTATTATTCTAAAAGATAAATATGCCTTAACTTCTATATACTTATATCACTTCTTTACTTATATCACTACTATTTTTCTTGCTAAACGAAGGAGTCAAATATGTTATCATTGGGTCTGATGTTAGCATCAATCGGTACATAATATATTCGTTCATGGCAATTCGATTACATTTCCTGGAGTGTCTGAGTCGATAATTTTTATAGTCTTTGTTACGACTTTCTTGAGCCTCCTCGGACAGTAAGCCTACAGGAAAAATAAAGCTTTCAATTATACCTTTTCCACGAATAAAATTTTGTGGAGTGTAGGTGGCATATTGTACCACTCGTGGGTTCACTGCCTCGCTGATGGTTATAGCTTCGAGAATAACTGAAAACTTCTAAATTATGTCTTCATCTACACCCGTGATTTTGGAAATCAAAATTGGGTTAGCAAAGAATCTTCGTGACGTATTTCCTGAATTTGTCGTACCAGAGCCTTGCTTGACAGTGTCAACCCGTATACCAATTTTCTCTTTAAGTGCATGTTTTATCAATTCCTTTCGGGCTTCTTTTATCGCATGAGTATTTGAGTCGACTCTTCCACGTTTAATTCAATGTTATAAGCTACATATAAAATACACTCCATCAGCTTAATACGTGCATGTAGTGGTGACATACCAAATTGCAGTGCTTCTTTATTTACGGGCCTAGCTTGAACTTCTTCGATTTTATTCATCTTGGAGGTCATGGCTCCACAAATTAAAACAAGAAGATGCTGCTGGTCTTTCTGTTACTGACTGTGCTGTCGTTCCTTCAATCATTGTATCCTATAATTGATGTTCTATTTTAAACTTACGATAACTTATTGTTAACTCAGATTCTCCTAGTTGTGATATTTCTCCATCGACCCTTCTCTTTTCTTTTCGTATAACTTCAGGTGTCTCTTTAACGTATGCAAACTGTAATGTTCTACAATACTGTGTGGAAGAAGCTTTATTGTTATTCCATACTGATTTATTTATGTCCTCACTAAATAATAATTTTAGTGATACAACTGATGTCATATATAAGTGAGAGTCAGATATTTTATCCTCTGAAAACTTTTGTTGATACTGACTTTGGCCAGATGGCCCATCACAACCCCATTCACAGTACATTGTTGAATTTCCGCTTTCCATTTCGTTTATCTTCTCTACTGACATGGTCTCTAGGATTCTTTTCGCAGTATGGTCCAACAGATTTTGCAGAGGTACATTACCTACACTACTGAGGATAACTGTTAGTTTTTTCTTTCGTGCGTGCTTTGTGCTTTTGTAATTTTAAGCTTTGTAAACATACCCAATATTTTTTTGTACAAATTTTTTTCTTGATTTTTGAAATACTAGAAGAAAAATCAATCATTTCTTGAGGAAATATGTCACGCACTTCATCTCTTTTGTATCGTTTGGCGCGATCACAGCATTCCTCAAAGGATTTCCGTGGCCGATCAAGTACAGAACTAGTAGAATATTCACCCTTACTAAACTCAATTCTAAACGCCCCTTCAAGTCAATTTGCATTCCTTTTTTCAAGCCGCGACTTTATGCGCTTAGAATCTTGCCACCTTCATTTAAATTGAGAGTAAAAACGCTTGTAACACATGGATCAATAAGTCCCGAGACTAACCCATAGATGGCGCTCGTAGTAAACCAGTAACCACGTCTTTCTAGAGTACTAACCTTTGCTTGAAACGTGTCAAAATTTTAAGTCGATCGGACCAGAAACAGCTGAGTTATTGAGGTTGGAGTAAAGTCGTTTTGTAGTTTGTTTAAACAATGGAAAAAACCGAGTTTCGTGTTCTGATAAAACATTGTTTTTTAATGGGTAAAAACACCACGCAAGCAAAACAATGGATTGAAAAATGTTAGCCGGACTCTTGTCCATCAAAAGCAACGATTTATCGGTGGTTTGCCGAGTTTAAACGTGGTCGTACCGACACAAATGACGCGGAACGCTCGGGTAGACCTGTGGAAGCCGTTACACCGGAAAATGTGAGTGAAGTGACAAAAATTATAATGAAAGATCGTAAAGTGAAGCTCCGTGAGATTGCTGAGATGACACAGATATCATATGGAAGTGTATTTACTATCCTTCATGAAAAATTGAGCATGAATAAGGTTTTTTCCAAGTGGGTGCCGCGATTGCTTTCGATGGAACAAAAACAGCAACGAGTCGATGATTCAGAAAGCTGTTTATCGCTATTTACTCGCAACAAAAAAGATTTCTTGCGTCGTTACGTGACCATGGACGAAACATGGATACATCACTACACTCCAGAGTCGAAGCGGCAGTCATCTGAGTGGCGCACAGCTGGCGAAAGCCGTCCGAAACGTCCGAAAACGCAGCAGTCAGCTGGCAAAGTCCTGGCGTCAGTTTTTTGGGATACACATGGCGTGATTTTCATTGACTACCTCGGAAAAGGTAAATCGATCAACAGTGATTATTATATTGACTTACTGGTGCGTTTGAAGGAGGAAATCGCAAAAAAACGACCGCACATGCAGAGAAAAAAAATCCTTTTTCACCAAGACAATGCACCCTGCCACAAGTCGATGAAAACAATGGCAAAATTGAACGAATTGGGTTTTGATCTGCTTCCCCACCCCCCATATTCGCCAGATTTAGCCCCCAGTGACTACTGGCTCTTTGCTGATCTTAAAAAAATGCTCCAGGGAAAAAGATTTGGCTCAAATGAGGAGGTCATCGCTGAAACTGAAGCTTATTTTGAAGCGAAAGATAAATTTTTTTATAAACATGGTATTGAAAAATTGGAAAAGCGTTGGAACCATTGTATCACCCTAAAAGGTGATTATGTTGATGAATAAAAAAAAATTTTGAAAAAAAAATGTTGTTTTCATTGTTAGTCTCGGGACTTATTGATCCATGTGTTATATTGTATACAAAATTTCACATATTCTATTTTCGCTTAAGGCAACGTATGATTGTTCCAAAAATCGTTTTAATTTTATTCTGTCTTTGTCACATTCCATAAACTATAAAGTAACTGTTTGCAATAACTACCTTCAAAATCTGAGTCAATCTGAGCAATTCAAAAATACAGATCTAAATAGCGTTCCGTTATAAATGAAACTAATTAAAAAGAAGCACCTAGGTGCACTTGAAATTGATTTAAAATGTAAAAGCTGGTATTAGACAATGTGTTGGTAGTGGTTTCCAACTGTAACATAGGCAAATGTAGCTAAAATTGTAAGTCCAAGTGTTTGGAGTAAAACGGCTTTTTTATTCTATGTTCATAAAAATACTTTTAAACAGAAAAAAAGTCTCTGCAGTGTTTATTTTTCAATTTTAGCTTATTGAAATATCCTATTGTAAATAAAAAACAAAAATAAAAATGTCAGCTCAAGCAATAAAATAATGTTCGTCTTGAAATTCTTAGGTTAAATTTCAGTCAGTTCAATAAAACATACAAGTAATGAAATTGAAACGGTTCAAAGAAAAAACTAGCAGTCAGATCAAAGTAATTCTTTTTTATTTGATCGTAACAGCTATTTCGAAATTCAAAAATACCATTGCATATTGCATTAATAGTATATTGAATATATGACTTTTTTTCGCGAAATCCCCACAGTGAGTACTAGTGAAATTGTAAATTTTATTCATCATTTCATTGTAGGCAAAGGATATCTCCGTAAAAAGATTTGACGATCCAATGAATTTAAATGAGGTAGAGAAGTTGTGTAAGAAAGAATGTATAGTGTAATTAAGACACGATTTGTTTTTCTCATGTTTTGATAATAATAATATAAATTTCAATCCAAAGGAACATACAAAGGGTACTAGGCAAGTTTTGCAATATGACGCAACAATGAATCGTAGGAAGGTGCTCGTTGCTGAATGTTGAGATATAAGTTGAATTCGATGGAGCCTGTGGTTGAATAACTTAATCACTAAGGTTAGTATATAACCCCTTTCCACATTAACTTTCGTAATTCTGTATACATATTTCGACAACTAAGTTGTCTTCATCAGCAGATAATTAAGCAGTGTTCGACCTGGAGAACTACGGCAATAAATACCCGTACGAAACAATTAATCTCGCACACGATCCGTACCGTTGGAAGCCAAGACGCACACTGTATGCGTCTCGGCATCCAAGGTGCAACATTGCTTAATTATATGCTGATGATGACAACTTAGTTGTCGAAATACGTATACAGAATTACGAAAGTTAATGTGGAAAGGGGTTATATATTAACCTTAGTGATTATGTTGAGATATGTTGATACGTGCATAGTAGCCACCGCGACATGTCGATGGGCTCAGTTATTCATTTGCAGTGAGTGTAAAGTGCTTGCGATGGCATCGTGATCACGATATGTGATAAGAGCAGTTTTGCGTTATAATTTCGTGCGTGGTTTAAACATAGACCAGTGCTTCGAAGAAATTACTCTTGCACTAGGTGATGTTTGTCCACATTGCACAACGATATTCAGGTGGTATAGAGAATTCCAAAGGGGAAATTTAACTGTGGAGGATGCTGAGAGGCCGGCAAGGCCACGAACGTCAGTTACGGAAGAAAATGTTACTACTGTCAGGAAAATGTTTGGCGAGGACAGGCGAGTGACCTACCAACAGATAGAGGGTACTTCAGGCCTAAATGCACCAGCAATTCTTTCGACTCTGCATGATAATTTGCATATGAAGAAACTTCATTCTCTCTGGGTGCCGCATCGACTGACCGAAGAGTAGATAACACGACGTGCGACTTGGTGCCGGGAAATGCTAAAAAAGTCCAATAAGGGACAATCTCGGTATGTGAACAACATCGTGACAGGTGACGAGACTTGGCTGTACTATTTCGATGTGCCGACCAAAGCTCAAAACAAAGTTTGGGTCTTTGATGATGAGGAAACACCCGAAGAAAATCATAACTGTATTTTTCAAATCGAGTGGAATTGTGGAACGCATCGTTTTTGACACACAGAAGACAGTCACAGGTAAGTGGTATATTGAACAGCCTAACTGACTAAAGTCACTGGATCTATGAAGAACCTGCGCCCAAAGTCAAGAATGGGCACCTGGTTCCTCCATCACGATAATGCTCCAGCTCACCGCGCCAAGGAACTTGCACCGAATATTTGACCACGACAGGATTGAAACTTTGCGAACACCCTTCCTACAGTCCAGATCTTGCTCCCTGCGACTTTGCACTGTTCCCGCATGTGAAAATGAAGCTAAAAGGGAGGCGATTTTCTAATGATGAGGACCTTCTGCGGGCTTGGGACAACGAGTGTTCTTTACTCCCTAGTGAAACGTGGCAGAACTGGTTTAAAGATTGGTTACGGAGGATGGATAAGTGTATTGAGTGTAGAAGAAATTTCTTTGAAAAAATTAAATAAACAAAGCTGAATTGCAAAACTTTCCTAGTACCCTTTGTAATAGTTACTTCTCGTTAATTTCTTGTTTTGTTGTAAATTTAATTAATAAAAATATCCTTCAGTAAAATATTTATTACTTAAGTCGTGTTAACCCTTTTTGCGTCAGTATTTCTTTGTTTTTTATATAATTTTATTAAAATATATTGTATACCAATGGAGATTCAAAAATCTTTATGTAAATGTAGTTGTTAAAGTAAAAAGTTGAGTAACTACACAAACATAATATGAGTGGATTTAATTTAATAAATTTCAAAGAATACAATTTTCTTTCTGAACGAAGCTTAGTCCAATATCGGACAAAATAGCTTAATGCATTTTTTTGTTTTTAAGTTAATCACTTTATAGAATCTAGAATGCAAAACCTATTCCTTTGATTTGTTAGATTTTCATTATAAATATATATAATATATAATTTATTTATATTGAAAAATTTATAATATATATAATTATCTTTGCGTTAATAAAATAATTTTTGTTTATTTCAACTTTATTAAAGGAAATTACATATTGTAGGAGGCTGTGGTTTATTGAATTAATCAAAAAAAGGGCAAAAGACCCTTATCAAATTTATGTTCGTACACTGTATACGTATTTCGACAGCTAAGCTGTAAGCAGAAAATTAATCACACTGTCGCACCTGCATTCACATTTGAGGTTACACTAGGATCTCATTTGGGCCCGTTGTTTGTTATTCTGTTCACCAATGATTTCTTAACATCTCTGTCATATCCTGAATTTGCCTGTGCGGGCGATTTAAAAATTTATTACTCTGTTACGTCCTGGGATGTCTTTCGGTTACAATATAACCTTGATATAATTACACGATGATTTTTCTACATACCAGCTACAGTTAAACATTAAAAAACACTGTTTTAATTCTCACACGAACTAAGTTCATGCTATTAACACAGTATATTACATTATACCAGGATATAAGGTCATCACCACCGCGATTAACCTGTTCTTTAACATCTTAACGCTATAAATTACCTCAGCCGGAAAAATAGACGGTAAACATAAAGATGGAAAACTAGAAGCTATATCAAGCAGGGAGAAATCTGAAGATTTAGAAAGAAAAATCGTGGAAAAAGCTGTGACAAATACACTGTATTTCTTGACAGAGTCGTAAAGTTTATCAAAAATTCCAGCAACACCTTGCCTAGTGGAAACAAACTACAAAAATTATTGTGGATCTTCGATAAGGTTTCAGTCCTGGGAATGTATGATTTAAAAGTCAACTTGATGCCCGCCTTGACCAATTGTTGCAGTTATATTGAGTTGATTTCCATTTTTTGTGATAATATGGCTTCAAATTCAAGTTTTTTTATAATAATAGGTGGGAACCAAGGAGGACAACGATGTTATTTGAGGTATTTAAATGGAGCTATAAATATTTCGTATAAATATACACTGTATTTACATGAAGGCTCAGTATCAGCTGCGTATAGGTAGAACTCAAACCTATAGATACGAAAATAAATAAATGTATATGTAAATAAATGAACAACTTTTTATTATCCAGGATTTTATACAAAATACAAGATATAGGCATTGTCAAAGAAGTAGTGGAAACTAAATTAATAAAATATATTTCAGCAAGTCCATACAGAGTGCGAAAAGCTCTACCACGTCCTAATAAACTTTTAGTAATGCGTACGTGGCCTTACTGAGTGTACAGCATTTCTATATGAGAATCATCGACTCAGAAATAATCACAGACTCGTCCTAACTGACGATTATCCGTAAATTTCTGACCACAGTGTATATATATATATAAATATACATGCATATATATATATATATATATATATATATATATATATATATATATATATATATATATATATATATATATATATAGAGCACTATATTAAGGGAATTTTGTATACTAGCATTTGTTGACCTATCAATTGGTGATGAAAACATCGACTGAATTAATACGATTACCGTGATTTTCTTATGGTATCTTGTATAATTTGTAACCTTTTATTGCTCCGAATTTCTTTTGTTTCAAGAATACATATTAAGCATCCTCAACGTGCCTCAATATAGGCAATTTACGTTCTTAGGAGTTCATCGCTGTGGCGCCGCTTTAAGTTCACTTTATACAATAGAAGCCCACCCCACTCTCTGAGTAAGGCTAGCTAGTTTCGTCCCTAGGAGTGACCGAGGATATAAAGGGTGTTTCAAATTTCGCGGTTTTTTTAAAGAATAAATAAAACACATAATTTGCATTCACTTTCAAAAACTTTTTATTGGTAATTGAAGTATCAGTTATGGCATTTATATGCGAAAAATAATATCTGCCAAATGACCTCTTGCAGCTCCACAGACGTCCACTCTTTTGTTAAAATTTTCAATGACATTTTGACATAATTGAGGCTCTATCTCACCAATGACACGAATAATTTCATCTTTCAAAGCAGGAATTGATTGTGGATTGTTTTTATAAACCTAACTTTTCACATATCCCCAAAGAAAATAGTCTAACAGTGTCAAATCACATGATCCTGGTGGCTAATTAACATCACCGTTTCTTGAGATTACCTGTTCAGGAAATTTTTCTCTCAATAAATTAATTGATTCTTGTGCAAAGTGAGGTGTAGCGCCATCCTGTTGAAACCACATATCCTCTAGATCAATATTCACTAAATCAGGCTACAAAAATTCGGTTATTGACAGTTACAGCTTCACCAGCAGCATTTTCAAAGAAGTTAGGTCCAATTACACCACCTGACCAAAATGGACACCAAACAGTAACTCGTTTAGGATGCATAGGTTTCTCGTGAATATTTCGTGGATTGTCCTCACTCCAGATACGGCAATTTTGTGTATTAACATAGCCACTAAATTCAAAATGTGCCTCATCGGAAAACATTATTTTTTGAGAAAAATCAGCTGGTTGATCATTGATAAAATTGACAAATGAATGATGTTTTAAATGATCTAATGGCTTCAGTTTCTGTGTTATTTGAATCTTATATGCCTTCAGAGCTAAATCCTTGTGTAAAATACGCCAAGTTGTTGATCCGCTAAGTCCAAGTTGTTGTGAACGTCGTCTAATCGACATTTCAGGATCTTCAGCAACACATTCACGAACCAAACCAATATTTTCTTGTGAACTACCACTGAGACTGTATTTTTCACTTTTTTGATCTTCCACGGAACCGGTCTCTTGAAATCTTTTAATAACTCGACCTATAATACTTTCAGATGGACGATTATGTAAATCATAAAATTCACTTAATTTTCTAAAAACTCTTTTCACAGAACGCTGATTTTCATAAAATAATTCAACAATTTGAACGCGTTGTTGTACCGTGTACCAAGCCATTTTTATAAATGTCATACATCACACTTTTTCAATGTCCACGTACCCGGACGAATTCAGTGCACCATCTATATTTTATTTATTCTTAAACAAACCGCGCAATTTGAAACATCCTTTATTAGATAAGCAATATGAACTTTCGTGCTACTACCTACACTAAGGTACAGTGTAGAGGGGTGTTCCACAGTAAAAGCATATCGTTGGACTATGAGGATTATTATTATTACGTGAAATAGATGCATTAATTAATGTCTAGATCTAACTTTCCAAATCCGTGCTTGTCATTAACATAACATATTTAAATCACACGCATATAAATTAGTAGGTAACGAATAATCAAATAAATAACGCGGTATCTTTTTCTTTCATTAAGAAGATTCGCTTTCCACTTCACTGATGATAGTAGATTAATCGCTGTGAATTACGATAGACCCGTGTTCCGCTAAAGAAATTTCACCATTACGTAAGCCAGACGAAATTGTTCTATTCATCTTCGTGGTTCGTGGTTCACGAAAAATGAACAACCAATTAAATATTCCACGCGATAGTTTGACCTTTGCACAGACAAATTGAAAGAAATGCCGATGTAAAGAGTACACGACTTTGGTCATATTTGTCTTGGTCGATGTATTATTAGAGACTTTTTTACGTCAATTCGATAACTGTAAGCAATCGTATAAAAAAAATCGAAACCACAACACAGATTGTAATTGTAACTATGAGAAAACGTAAGTGAAATTTTATATATATATATATATATATATATATATATATATATAGCGTGAATATATTTTATAATGCAACATGCACATACATACACTAGTTGCTAGAGTAATAGTGATATGTAATAATGAAATGACGGCAATGTATTTTAGCGTGTATTTTATTTTGCAACATAGGATGTCAAAATAAGTTACTCTATTTTTGAGGTATGTATAGTGTAGAAGAAAAACTGTTATTAGTGAAATGTTATATCTCGAATATGAGTTTGAGGAGAGTAGCAGATTTGTTTCAAATTACATATCCTGACCGTCCAAGACCGAGTCCAACTACAATGAATAGGTTAGTACAGAAGTATAAAAATAATGGATGCATCGTTCCTAATCATAAAAAAAAGAATAGGCCAAGATATGTTATTATTGACGCCAAAAGAGATGAAATTCTACAAACAATCGAAAATAATAATATGCTCTCCACAAGAGCTTTAGCACAAACTACAAATGTAAGCAAATCTTCCGTGCATAAACTACTAAAACGAGAACATTTTAAGTCGTATCATTTTCAAAACCATCAGGAACTAATTGCGAATGATGCAGAAAGAAGAAGTAACTTTTGTGAAATCATGTTGGATAAGCTTCATAATGATGATACTTTACTACGCAGAATATGCTTTAGAGATGAAGCAACATTTTATGTAAATGGTGAAGTAAATTCACAGAACTGCCGTTACTGGAGTAGACAAAATTTGCATAGATATCATATCACAAGGACTCAGCGGGCACAGAAAGTCAATGTTTGGACTGGGTTGATTGGACACCATATTGTAGGACCGTTTTTTATTGAGGGTACTCTTACAGGAGAAAAATATTTAGAATTGCTTGGGTACAGAGTTATGCCAGCCCTCCACACTTTAAATATTGATGGTGAGATTTGGTACCAGCATGATGGCGCACCGGCACATAATTCTCATATGGTTAGAACATTTTTCAACCAAAGATTTCCAAACCGTTGGATAGGCCATGGAGGAGAAGTAGAATGGTCCGCAAGGTCACCAAACCTGTCTCCAAACGATTTTTTTCTTTGGTCATGTATCAGAAATAAAGTTTTTCATGGAGAACCTCTAAACAAAATTGAATTAAAAAATAGAATACGAGTTGCTGCAAGAGAAATAACTCCAGAGCAGATACAAAATACAATAAATGAATTCTACAATCGCTTAGGATACTGTCTGGCCGTCAATGGTGACATTTTTGAAAATTTGTTAAATTAGTTTTTAAATTTTGTTCAACTACTGTATTTCACATCCTATGTTGCAAAATAAAATACACGCTAAAATACATTTCTGTCATTTCATTATTACGTTATGTATGTATGTGCATGTTGCATTATAAAATATATTCACGGTATATTAGATATAGATACATATATACATATATATATATTATATATATATATATATATATATATATATATATATATATATACAGTCTGTCACAAACAAAACGAAACTTTTTTAAAATAAGAACAAAAACTTACTATTTTGGTAAAATTCATTTATTTTATTCAAAGTAGTCGCCTTCGGCTTTAATAAAACGTTTTGCACGATCAGTTAACATATCGAATTAATTTTTAAGTTCATCTTTAGAGATGTCCTTCAAGATCACTGTCAACGCCTTCTTAATGGCTTTCACGTCGACATAACTCTATCCTTTCATCAGTAAATGTAGTTTGGAAAATAGATAGAAGTCACAGGGGGCCAAATCCAATGAAAGGTTGATGGTTAAAATGCTATTTTTCGTTAGAAAATCAGTGATAAGCGCCGAGTGATGAGATGGTGTATTATTATATATATATATATATATATAACGTGAAACTGCGCCCAGAAAATGGTTTGATATCCGTCAGCAACCGTTGATAGGGAGCACTGAGCAAAGAGTTCCACAATTTTCATCAGATTCTCCACCTATGCTACCGTACTTTGAAAGTATCCCGCGACAATAAGACTTATTTCTGCCCAGATTTCTATTTACTATATTTCAAAGCACTTACTAATATTATTATATTATTAGTAATATCTTCTCCGCTCGTATGTATAAGTTGTACTGTAAATGGATCCCATCTACTTGGCGATAATGTAGCTTTAATAGTTATTATATTTACCGCACAACAGTTATCGATCTATGAAATGTACATTCATATAATACTACAGCTCGGGCCTAACTACTCTCACTGTTGATATTCGCATCGAGCGGTTGTCTTAAAGCTGCACAACTTTAGCAATAACATAAGCGGGAAACGATGGCTTTGGTAGTTAAAAAGAGAAAAACCTACATTAATTTTTCAAATTGATTTCCATTCACTTCCTGATAATAATCGATTCGATAGATAAATTCTTGATTTACATTTTAGATAATGCAGATAATTGGAAAAGTTTATACAAATAAGTCATGTACGTGAAGGTGAAACTGCGGCCAGAATATGATTTGATAATCCGTCAGTAACCGTTGATGAGGAGTACTGAGCAAAGGGTTCCACAATTTTCATCAGATTCCTCACCTATGCTACCGTACTTTAAAAGTATCCCGCGACAATAAGACTTATTTCTGCCTGGATTTCCGTTTACTAGATTTCAAAGCACTTTACTAATATTATTGTATTATTAGTAATATTTTCTAAGCTCGTAGGTATAAGTTGTACTGTAAATGGATCCCACTTACTTGGCGATAATGTATCTTGAATAGTTATTATATTTACCGCACAACAGTTATCGATCTATGAAATATACGAGGGAGCGTTTTTATATTCGCGGAATGAGCGGGTTGTAGAGGGGTGAGTAGGCGCATTTGGGGCGTGGCCTGTGCAGCGACTCATAATTAGTATAAATACGAAGTTTCATTGTTATTAGACAATTAGTCTTTGAGCTATCGTCAACCAAGTAACATAATCAGGAATGAAAAGTGAAATATGGAAAAAATCGAATATCGTGCCGTTATAAAGTTCCTTACCAGGCAAGGAAAATCAGTCGCGACCATAATGAATGAGATGTCATTGGTTTACGGCGACTCTTGTCCAGGAAAAACCATGGTGTACAAGTGGCATAGTTTATCTAAACAAGGAAGGGAATCCCTTTAAGACGACCCGAGGCCGGGCAGGAGCATTGAGGTGACCACGCCAGCACTTATCCAAAAAGTTGAACAAATTGTACTCGAAGATGCTCGACTAAAGAAGCAACAACTCGCAGAAATGATTGGAGTATCCGATACAACAATTTTTAAAATCCTACACGATCATCTCGGCATGTCTAAGGTCAGCGCAAGATGGGTGCCGAGAATGCTCACGCCGCCGCAAAAACAACAGCGCGTAGAGTGTTCGCGTGCATTTTTGGACCTCTGTAATGAAGACAAGGATGGTGTATTGAGTGGAATTGTTACTGGAGACGAAACTTGGGTTCATCATTATGAACCTGAGTCCAAACAAGACTCCATGCAGTGGCATAAAAAGGGCACAGCACCTCCCAAGAAATTTAAAGTGTCACAATCAGCTGGGAAACTCATGGAAACGGTATTTTGGGACTCGGAAGGAATATTGTTGATTGATTATAAAGATAAAGGTGTTTCTATAACCGGAGAATATTACGCTTCAATATTAGAGCGACTAGAAGAAGCCATTAAAGAGAAAAGACGGGGAAAATTGACAAAAGGTATTCTGCTTTTGCACGACAACGCGCCCGTCCACAAGAGCCGCGTTGCGTTAGCTGCCCTGCATAAGGTGGGCTTCGAAATTGTGAATCACCCACCCTACAGCCCAGACCTGGCCCCGAGTGATTATTACCTGTTTCCGAAAATGAAAAAAGAGCTGCGGGGTAAAAAATTTACTGCCGATGATGAAGTCAAGGAGGCAGTTTCGGCGTATTTTGCAGATAAAGAGAAATCATTTTTTTATGAGGGTATAAATAAATTAATTGAAAGATGTGAAAAATGTATCCGTCTTGCAGGTGAATATATTAAAAAAGAGAAATAATTTGTTTTTTTTATTTCCACCCCTTGTCCCCCATTCCGCGAATATAAAAACGCTACCTCGTACATTCACATAATACTACAGCTCGGGCCTAACTACTCTCATTATTGCTATTCGCATCGAGCAGTTGTCTTAAAACTGCACACCTTTAACTATAACATAAGCGGGAAACGATGGCTTTGGGAGTGAAAAAGAGAAAAACCTTACATTAATTTTTCAAATTGATTTCCATTCACTTTCTAACAATAAACGAGTCGATAGATAAATTCTTGATTTACATTTTAGATAATGTAGATAATTGGAAAAATTTATACAAATAAGTAATATACGTGAAGGTGAAACTGCGCCCAGAAAATAGTTAGATAATCCGTCAGCAACCGTTGATAGGGAGCACTGAGCAAAGGGTTCCACAATTTTCATCAGATTCTCCACCTATGCTACCGTACTTTGAAAGTATCCCGCGACAATAAGACTTATTACTGCCTAGATTTCCGTTTACTATATTTCAAAGCACTTACTAATATTATTATATTATTAGTAATATTTTCTCCACTCGTAGGTATAAGCTGAACTGTAAATGGATTGTGTATAATGTAGCTGTAATAGTTACTATATTTACCTCGTAACTGTTATCGATCAATGAAATTTACATTCTCATAATATTACAGCTCGGAGCTAACTACTTCCACTGTTACTATTCACATCGAGCGGTTGTCTCTAAGGTAAACTGCAAAAAAAGATACTTTTGGAAGTTAAAAAGAGAAAATCTTACATTAATTTTTCAAATTGATTTCCATTCACTTCCTGATAATAGGCGATTCGATAGATATATTCTTGATTAACATTTAAGATAATTGCTGACTGGATCGTAAATGATTTCGAATGTAATAATCAAACAGCTGCCTGACAATATTCAAAAAAATCAACTCCGATTTGGTTTCTAGAAATAGACACACCGTTTAGGTGAAGTTATACATAAATTTTCACATCTCGTTTGCTGATTTAATAAAAAGTCCTATCTTATCGCGTATACGTTTTTGTACCAGTCAGTTTTTGTATAAATTGTAAAACTAATTCGATTTTGGATCCGGGAATCGGTCATTAAAAAACATACAAGATATCATGTGGATGTATGTAATAATAATAAAACACGAGAATATTATATATAGAATCATTTCAAACTTGTGAATACATAAAGATCAAGGAAAAAAAGCATGAATTATTATTAATTATATATGCTTTGGAAATATATTTGCTGTGTATTACAGGAACTTGTATAACGTCAAGTTTATTTACGTCCAAATCCTGTACTGGATATTCTCCAATTAGAAAAACTATTGGCCTTTTTCTTATAGATAAATACATTGATAAAACGTATCATTTTAAAACAGTAATTCTCAACGTGTGAAGCACGCACACTTAAGGGAACGAGATAATACTACTAAAGGGAGGGACGAGCAAAATTTTAATTTTTTTTTTGAAAATTGCTTATTTTATACTATCTTCTTCTGGGCTTCCGGGCTAGAACCGCGTCGCTGGTATAACTGCCGACGTTTCGTATCCACTCGTATGGGACATCTTCAGGACTCAACTACTGCTGCTGTTTGTTGCACAGAAACTGAAACGAAACGTCGGCAATTATACCAGTGACGCGGTTCCAGCCCGGAAGCCCAGAAGAAGATAGTATGGACCACGACCGCGAAAGTCTACGTACCAGATTGCTTATTTTACTTCCAGAAAAGCAATATAGTACATTCTGAGATAGATTACAAAGAAGTTTAACAATTATCAGTGACTCCTTCGGGCCACTCTTGCAGAGAAAAGTTTTGGAAAGAAGATTTAATATGTAAAAATGACACTCTAAATTCTTTTTTATATTTAAGAAGTTGAAAATACCGATAGTATACGAAATGTTCTTATTTTCAGTGCGGAAAATTTATCATTTACCCCTACCCCAAAATTCAAACAGCGATTTATTATTAAATTGTCTTTCGAAGATTTCTTCTTCAGCAGTTATGATACCTTCGGGAGTATATTGAAATAGATCCCTAATCCACTCTTAACTTACTATGAAGTTGTCAGCAAAACAATACATTTTTAAATTCCTTACCAGTATGGCCAAGTGACTTTCAATGGTTACAAAAACAAGTTTGATATGTCGTTCCTCTTCCTTGTAAGTTTTAACAAATTCATTCACATTTGCAAACATTTCTACGTTTTCTTGCTTTATATTTCTGCCCCATAGTTTCAATTTTATTCAAAAAACATTAACTTTTTCACTCGTATCCAAGATATGTGCATTTACTCATTGGGGCTGAAGATTCAAGGCGTTTAATTTCTCGAATATGATAACCAAGAAGTTCAATCTCATCACAAATAAATCATCTCGAAACTTATCGGCTTCGGGTTTGTTTTCTTCGTCTACAAAAATGATGATTTAGCCTCTTAATTCATCAATACGTTGCAAAACTTTTCCATGTCATAATCATCTTGATTAGTTACAAAGCAGCAACTCTAAAAGTATTGCATTTCTTTACAAAACGAACACCTGTTGTTAATTATAGATTGAGTAAACATTAACGGCGTAAATGAAAGACTTTTTACGCGATACTTAGCTCCGGCTTTTCTTCAAATTTTATTTAAGTTTTCTGAAAATATATTCCTTCCAATTTTAAATTCCATTGGTGCACTCTGTGCACTTATTCATGAATTTTAACTCATCGTAAAGGCTGTTTCAAATTTCGCGGTTTCCTTAAAGAATAAATAAAACACATAATTTGCATTCGCTTTCAAAAACTTTTTATTGGTAATTGAAGTATCAGTTATGACCTTTATATGCGAAAAATAATATCTGCCGAATGGCCTCCTCTTGCAGTTCCACAGACTTCCACTTTTTTGTTAAAATTTTCAATGACATTTTGACATAATTCAGGCTCTATCTCACCAATTACACGAATAATTTCATCTTTCAAAGCAGGAATTGATTGTGGATTGTTTTTATAAACCCGACTTTTCACATAATCCCAAAGAAAATAGTCTAACGGTGTCAAATCACGTGATGTTGGTGGCCAACTAACATCACCGTTTCATGAGACTACACGCCCAGGAAATTTTTCTCTCAATAAATCAATTGATTCATGTGCAAAGTGAGGTGTAGCGCCATCCTGTTGAAACCACATATCATATTGTTTTGATTGTTCTTTTCTCTCGGGTGTGAAATGATGGATACATATTTCATCGATGGTTATGAAACTTCGCTAAACACTCAATTGAAACATCTTCACGACACTGTTTCTGGTCGAGTGTCAGCAAACGCGGCACCCATCTTGCACACAGCTCTCTCATGTCCAAATTTTCAGATAATATGCGATGTACCGCACTTTTTGAAATGCGTGCTATGTGTGCTAGCTCGCGCACTTTCAGTCGACGATCATCGAGTACCGCTTTGTGGATTTTAATCACCATTTCTGGAGTCGTCACCTCATTTGGTCGACCACTGCGATGCTCGTCTTGGCAGCTCGTACGGCCTCGTTTAAACTCTGCTACCCAATATTTCACTGTTGTAAACGAAGGAGCAGACTCACCCAGAGTAGAATCCAGTTCAGCTTTTATATTAGTTGGGCTGAGGCCTTTCTAATAAAAGTATTGTATCATGTAACGATGACGAATTTTCTCCATTTATACAGATTCACTGAAAACGTTCACTACTGATGGCTGCCAAACTAAACAACGTGGCGTCTTCAAACACGAAACATATAGATTGTGTACTTTATAATACAGTAATATTTTTCAAACAATTACCGCCATTTCTAGGTCGGGCCGGGTACTTATGGGATCATCCTCGTATTAGTTTCGTCTGTTAGGACATTATAATGTCCTAGTGCAGTGTGAAATTTAGACAAAGTGTTTTATTTATTATTTATTGTTTTATTTACTCCTTAGTGTAATGAACTTTCACAAAGTAACGACCTCAACAATCAACTAATCATTCATTTGAACTCTACTCTGCAATATAAAAAATATTTCAAATATCAAGTAACCCTTATTTTAGAATTTTTAAGTGCGAAAACTACATCTGGTATAGTTATCCACCCGGTATATATGTATGTGACAAATTCATCTTCTAAGCGAAGCTCGTCTTTTTAAATTCTCGCGAAATAAGTACTCGTGCAGTGGAATGAGATCGTACTTGTTATTTGTCGATAATCCTAAGTGTTACATAATAGCCGTTCTTCTATCTGATCAGAGTGGTTAGAAAACAGCTATTCTTGACCTATACGAAAGAAGGTCGTAGATCAACAACGAACGTACCGGTGAGAATATCTACAGAAGACAATTCACGAATACCGGTTAAAACCATCAATTTAACATGTTCAAAGTGTGTATTTTAACTCAAACTTGTACCTTGATATATTCGAGATGTACTTTCGTCCCAATGTTAGATATATATTAAACGTATTTATAGTTGATATATAAATAAGATAAAATTAAAAATATACAGAAATACGATTATGTTTGAAACGTATTTAAATAATTGAATCTAGAGTGATGTGTTTATGACGAGAAAGTATCCTCTCTAGAAAGGGAAATTGTCAGGGATCCCTGAAAGCGTCAACCTGAAACTTTACTATGAAATAACTCCTGAAGAAGATGATTGATGGCATCGAAACGTCGAGATGCCGATTCTTTGGAGAGTTTGTGTCCAACATCGAGGAGAGCCCAAGAATCTAATATTACTCATACTTACAACCGCGAGAATCTTCCTTCGAATATATATATATATATATATATATATATAAAGGTGTTTCAAATTTCGTAGTTTTTTTGAAGAATAAATAAAACACATAATTTGCATTCACTTTCAAAAACTTTTTATTGGTAATTGAAGTATCAGTTATGACATTTATGTGCCAAAAATAATATCTGCCAAATGGCTTCCTGTTGCAGCTCCACAGACGTCTATTCTTTTGTTAAAATTTTCAATGACATTTTGACATAATTGAGGCTCTATCTCACCAATAACACGAATAATTTCATCTTTCAAACCAGGAATTGATTGTGGATTGTTTTTATAAACCTGACTTTTCACATAAGCCCAAAGAAAATAGTCTAACGGTGTCAAACTACATGATCTTGGTGACCAATTAACATCAGTGCTTCTTGAGATTACATGTCCAAGAAGTTTTTCTCTAAATAAATCAATTGATTCGTCTGTTGAAACCACATATCCTCTAGGTCAATATCCATTAATTCAGGCCACAAAAATTCGATTATCATCCGACGATATCGATCACTATTGACAGTTACAGCTTCACCAGCAGCATTTTCAAAGAAGTAGGGTCCAATTACACCACCTGACCACAATACACACCAAACAGTAACTAACTCGTTTAGAATGCATAAGTTTCTCATGAACAATTCGTGGATTTTCCTGACCCCGGATACGGCAATTTTATTGCCACCAAGTTCAAAATGTGCTTCATTGGAAAACATTATTTTTTGAGAAAAATCAGCTGGTTTTTCATTGATGAAATTGACAAATGAACGACGTTTTAAATGATCTAATGGCTTCAGTTCCTGTGTTATTTTAACCTTATATGCCTTCAGAGCTAAATCTTTGTGTAAAATACGCCATATTGTTGATGCACTAAGTCTAAGTTGTTGTGAACGTCGTTTAATGAACATTTCAGGATCTTCAGCAATACTTTCATTAACCAAACCAATATTTTCTTGTGAACGACCATTACGACTGTAATTTTCATTTTTTTGATCTTCCACGAAACCGGTCTCTTGAAATTTTTTAATAATTCGACCAATAGTGCTTTCAGATGGACGATTATGTACACAATAAAATTCACGTAATTTTATAAAAACTCTTTTCATAGAACGTTGATTTTCATCAAATAATTCAACAATTTGAACGCATTGTTGTACCGTGTACGAAGCCATTTTTAGAAATGTCCTACATCACACTTTTTAAATGCCCACATACCCAGACAAATTCAATGCACCATCTACATTTTATTTATTCTTAAAAAAAACGGCGCAATTTGAAACATCCTTTATAATGAATTTAAGGAACTTAGAAACCTTTGTAAGTTTCAGTCCATTAGTTACAATAATGTTGGTTGGTCGTGATGTTACTAACTGCTTTGCTAACTTATGGAATGTTCTGCTGGAGAAGTACAAATAAATAGATAGTATAAGTGTACAATGAACACAGTATAAGCTACGACATTTAGAAAGAATGACTAGAGGTAGAAGGACAAAGATGATTCTCTCTAGAAGAATAGGAAAAAGTAAAAGCGCGAGATCAAGAAAGAGATGGTATGAAAGGGTACAAAAGAACCTAGAAAGTATACAAGTTATAGATTACAAGATAAAATCAAAGAATAGAAAAGAATGAAGAGACATTAAGCTTTCTAATTTCTTTGTAAACTGTGCTTCGTTCTTGTTTTTCGTTGTATGCAGTGTTGAATGCCTTAGGCCATCAAGGCCTGTGGGGTATTTAAATATGTCTAATAGAGCAATTACTCTGTAGTTTATTCGAATAAAGAATGTACAAACTAATGAATAAACGTTTCATAATTAGCATAGGTTTCCCATTTATGACAATGGAATTCTTTCTAATTAGTTCTAAATTAGACATAACAATAAGAATGGGCTTTATAATCCTTCTATAGTCACATGCTACTGCTATCTATTGCTCGAAACACCGAACATGCAAAGAAAAACAACACCTTTCGTCAGATGGCAATTTAAATAATCAAGTGAAGTTGTATTATAGAGGATTAACGAAACGGAAGCTTTTTAAATAAATATGTTAATCGTTTCCATGAATCTTAATTTCTTGTAACGATATCTAACATTCTATAAAAAGATTCAACTAAGCTGCGACATTCTTATCAAATTGAAATTAATAATAACTTTACCGAGAAACGACATCGTTTCAAACGAAATTGTTCGACTAAAAATGGAACTACTACACCGTATCCTTCGTTCCCTTTTTCTATAACGAAATTTCAGTTCTTTTTTTGAACAGTTTGACATTGAATTTCATTACTGGACATAAATCCACTTGTACATCGTCGATAAAAAACCGACGATGAGTCAAACGAATATCGAATACAAATGGAAATTGTTAATTTAACGAAACAAGTTGACCTCCAAAAACGGAAAATGTCATAAAATTCCTGCATTCACAAACAGCTTAACGACAAACATGGACAATATACGGTACGACTTAATTTTACTGATTAACCGCAAAATACCGTTGTTAAATTAAGTAGCGCCTCGGTGGGCACCGTTTAACATTTCGTAGGCAGACACTCGTCGTTTCTTGTGTCCGTATATACATCTCTTTAGTTTAGGAAATTTTCACCGCATTGCGTAACTTGCGTATGAAATATTCCTAGTGGTAATTTAATTATTTGCGATGACAATTAATAAAATAAACTTTATTAAAATTCTAACGTATCCGCTACTCTTTAAAACATCTTCGCATGTTTGCAATCTACTTGAACGTCTAAGAATAATTCAAATGTTAATTGGACCCTGTGGTTTTATTAGCGAACATTATTAATAATTTCAAGATATATTACGCTATATCCACCGCAGCTGACTGTCTTCACCTGCAAAGACAACTGGGTTAGATCTCCGATAGGTGTTCAAACAACACGCTCTCTATGAACGTTTCAAAATGTAGAATTGTGACTTGCTCGACTAAAACTATATCTATAGTTTACTACTACAGTGGAAAAATTAATGCTTACTCGAAGTCAATCGAAGACCTTGAGGGAAAACAATACTTCCTTCTTTCATTCAAACATACGATTGTGCAAACGAAAGAACAAGGGCGTAAGAATTATTTAAATGTTAATAACACTCTCTATTATTCGTTTCAAGGAATTCGCCTCTCATGAGGTAAGCTTCTGTGATAAGTCCGTAAAGAATCGATCGTTAATAGCACAAGTTTACCCGATGAGAGGTGAATTCCTTGAAATGCGTAGTACAGGGTGTTATTAACATTTGAATTATTCTTATAACGTTCAAGGACTGCTTAAAACCATGGGATTTACTGCACGAACATTTTTTATAATACAAATATCTGATCAAGACTGGAATACGCATCTTTGATATAGAATCCTTGCTACAAAGTACATACATTTTTTATTGAAAGAGTACAGAGAAAGTTTCTATGTTGTACCATGGACGAGGTATTCCCTCCCAAAGATATTAATTATATTACTTGCTAGGACTAAAACAGTTTCTTTCGAATGCGCGGATTAGACCTCGGTAAAATTTTTGCAAAATTTGATACCCAATAAGACTGATTGTACACATCTCGCTAAACTTAATTTCCTGGTACCCAGACCACCTAAGCGTCCACGTCGCATCTTTTATCTACCAATTGCGAGGCCTAATATCGTTGGCAATTCGCCATTATATTTACATAATGTATCGTCCTGTAAGCTTAATCGTTGATCATTGTGATATTCACAATGATACCTTAAAGAATGTATCTGAGTGTGTGACATTTTATTTCTGTCATAGTACTCGTAGTTTCTAAGTGCCACTTCACTGTATTTTCGATGAACGTATATATAATGACAAGTTTCTCGAATGTTTTATGTAAGGTTCCTCTATCGCAAATGTGTCGGTATCCTAATGTTTCATTTGGGAATGCATTCTAAGAGTTTTAGCGTTAATAATTAGTTCGTTTGCAAACCTAATGTTTATTAATTTTTCTTATTTACTTAAATTTAATTTGTTGTTATGTTTGTATCTATTGTATTGATTTTTTTTTATTTTTTTTGACCCGTAATTGGTTATTTGTTTGGCAAATAAAGACTATTATAATTATTATTATTAACTGATTCTATGTACAGGTTATCGTATCGTTTCAGATACAATAGAAAGTAAAAAAATCAATACGTCTCTCTATTGTCTAATCATGCAATTGTCCGTAAGAACGAACTTCATGTTCGTCCCGTCAAATGTACAAAACTACTGTCACAGTACGTACATATATAAACAAAACGCTTTTAAACATGGCATACGCACATAGGTGAACGTCTGAGAATAATTCAAATGTTAATAAGATCTTGTTTACGACGTGTTTCGCGCCGTTCTTCATTCTTTCGGATAATTTCATGTTTGGACGGTAGAGGGAGGTATTGTTCGTTCTTTGTTGTATCGCAAACGATACGATAACCCACAGAGAATAAGTTCGTTAAGATCACATTTTACTTCACGAGAGTTGATATACGAGGGCTGAACATTTTGGTCCGCCCCTGACCCACTTATAAACCAAAACTAATATTTATCTTCACGTCGTACTGTAACCCGCTATGTATAGACAAATGCTACACACCTGCAAGTCTCAATCTGTTAAAGTATGCCTACAGTAGACGCCCTAGGTCCAGAGAGTCACATATTAGTATTAAAATGGATCGTGTCGAGCAACGAGCGGTGATTAAATAATTGCGTTTAAAAAATATGACCGCAAGTCAAATTCATCAAGATATGGTGGATACATTAAGATAATCTGCAGTATTATATGACAGTGAAAAGGTGGTGTCGTGAGTTGAAATGTAGTAGACAGTCGTGTGCAGACGAACATGCAAATAGAGCGCCCATAACCGTCACAACCCAAGAAAATGTTAAGAATATCCGTGATCTCGTGCTGTAAGACCGTGTGACTATTAGACAACTAGTTGAAGATACTGGTCTCTCATACCATGTGGTATCTAATATAATTACTGACGAATTAAACATGAAGAAATTGTCTGCAAGTACCACGATTGTTAACAGAGGCGCACAAGGAGACAAGATATTTGCAGTCGTCTTTAACGCGATATAGACACGACGAAGAAAATTTTCTTGCAAGGCTTGTGACAATAAATGAGCCCTGCATTCATCATTATGATGTAGAGAGCAAAATACAGAGTAAGAAGTGAATACGTCGAAGTTCACTGTCGCCGAGAAAATTCAAGAACCAACCTTCAGCAGGAAAGGTCACGCTATAAGTATTCTGGAATGCTGTAGGCGTAATTTTAGGAGATTTCTTGTAGAAGGGGTCATAATTACAGATTCTTATTATGTCGACTTAATTCCCAAATTACGTGATGCGCAAAGGTGTTATCTTGCATCAGGATAGTGCACCCAGTCACAGGTCCACAATTACAGTAGCTGCAATAGCTCAGGCAGGCTTCTAACTAGTCGAATATCCCCATATATCAACTAGTAATGTGATATGTGTGGTAAATCAATGGTTTCTAGAATTGATGAATTATTATTGTATAGGCAGGAAAATTCCTTACCACATCAATGTTGACACAGATGTGAAGGTTTCTTTTTTTTGTGAATGTTTCAGTTTTGGTGAGATAAATATGCAGAATTTTTTCTGTGTCAGCGAATCCAACTGCGACACTGTAATTAATGATCTGTTAATGAAGACAACTTAGTTGTCGAGAAGTATTCAGATTTAAAACATTAATATGGTAAGGGATTTTTTTCCGTTTTTGGGTTAATAAATTCTCCCTTTTGTCACTCATATACACAAAGTGTGTGTCTCTGCTCTCAGCAACTTATTTATTATCTTTGAGTCTGGAGCCAAACAGTTTCATGTTCTCCTTCGTTAAGACCAAATCACTAACTAAACCATTTAACTCGTTTCGAATAAACATCTTAGGTTCTTAATTTTATGTAATATATTGAAAACACATCATCATATATATTTGAATCAAGACGTATTCAGAACATCATAAAAAATTCTGGTAATTTAGGAGCAGGCAGATCTAGAGCCATGGTTTACTAGCCGAATGGCAGACGGAACATTTGAGTAAGTTATTTTTTTAATTTTTTTAGCGATAACTACTGACATTAACGCTACAAAAGTGACAATCATTACAATGATCCCTCAGCTTCCTACATATCATTTGAAACAACAAATCTAAACGCTCTTTTAGACGAATCGCAAAATTATTTCGAAACATTTATGGAAATCTAAATCAAAAACTCGTCAACATGTATATCTCAATCAAGATTGAACACAACTAGAGCATTATAATGATCCCTTGGTTTCCTCCACATCATTGAAACAACAAATTTAAACATTTGTTTAAACAAAACAAAAGATTATTTCGAAACATTTATGGAAATCTAAATCAAAAACTCATCAACATGTATATTTGAATCAAGATTGAACACAACTCGACGTATTCAGGATAACATCATCAAAAAATTCTGGTGGTTTAGGAGCAGACAAATCTGAAACCAAGGCTTACTAGTCGAATGGCAGAAGGAAGGTTTGGGTGCGTTGCTTTTTTATTTTTTGAGCGATAACCAATGGCATTAACGCGACAAAAGTAACAATCATTATAATGATCCCTTGGTTTCCTCAATATCATTGAAACAACAAATATAAACGCTCGTTTCAACGAAAAAACAATTATTTCGAAAGATTTATGGCAATCTAAATCAAAATCTCATCATCATGTATATTTGAATGAAAACTGAACGTCACTAGACGTATCCTGGATAACATCGTCAACATATTTTGGTGGTTTAGGACCAGGCAGATCTGGAACCGTGACTTACTAGCCCAATGGCAGACGAAAGGTTTGGGTAAATTACTTCTTTTTCATTTTTGGGGGGATAACCGGCAACATTAACGCTTGAAACGGAACAATTATTATTAATGACCCCTTAGTGTCCTTCATATCATTGAAATAACAAATCTAAACGCTTGTTTGAACGAAAAGAAAAATTATTTCGAAAGATTTATGGCAATCTAAATCAAAAACTCATCATCATGTATATTTGAATGAAGACTGAACATCACTAGACGTATTCAGGATAACATCATCAAAAATTCTGGTGTTTTAGGAGCAGGCAGATCTGGAACCATGGCTTACTAGCCCAATGGCAGACGAAAGGTTTGGGTAAATTATTTCTTTTCCATTTTGGGGGGGATAACCAGTAACATTAACGCTTGAAACGGAATAATCATTATTAATGACCCCTTGGTTTCCTCCATATCATTGAAACAATAAATATAAACGCTCGTTTCAACGAAAAAACAATTATTTCGAAAGATTTATGACAATCTAAATCAAAATCTCATCATCATGTATATTTGAATGAAAACTGAACGTCACTAGACGTATCCTGGATAACATCGTCAACATATTTTGGTGGTTTAGGACCAGGCAGATCTGGAACCGTGGCTTACTAGCCGAATGGCAGACGAAAGGTTTGGGTAAATTACTTCTTTTTCAATTTCGGGAGATAACCAGCAACATTAACGCTTGAAATGGAACAATCATTGTTAATGACCCGTTGGTTTCCTCCATATCATTGAAACAACAAATATAAACGCTCGTTTCAACGAAAAAATAATTATTTCGAAAGATTTATGGCAATCTAAATCAAAAACTCATCATCATGTATATCTGAATCAAGACTGAATGTCACTAGACGTATTCAGGATAACATCATCAAAAATTCTGGTGTTTTAGGAGCAGGCAGATCTAGAACCATGGCTTACTAGCCCAATGGCAGACGAAAGGTTTGGGTAAATTACTTCTTTTTCATTTTTCAGGCGATAACCAATGACATTAACGCTTCATAATGAACAATCATTATAAATGATCCCTTGGTTTCCTCAATATCATGGAAACAACAAATCTAAACGCTTGTTTAAACGATTTATGGCAATCCAAATCAAAAACTCATCATAATGTATATTTGAATCATGATTGAAGACCACTAGACGTATTCAGGATAACATCATCAAAAAATTCTGGTGATTTGGGAGCAGGCAAATCTGGAACCATAGCCGAATGGCAGACGGAAGGTTTGAAACAATCTCTATAACCAATGATCCCCTGGTTTCCTCCATATTACTTAAAAATACAAATCTAAACGCTTCTTTAAACGAAAATACAAATTATTTCGAAAGAGTCGCAATCTAAATCATCTTATATTCTTAGGAAATATAATCCGAATGACATTTAATAATTACTCACCATAAAAATCAAATAACGTAACATTAAATGCATACGAAATATTGTAATAATAGTGTACTGTAAGAGTTTGCGTTTGCAATATTGACGGTCTAAAATGTCCATTATTATTAACATTTAGTTATATATACATGTTTTATGGGTTGTCGTGAAGGGACCGCGCAAATATGTACATAACATCGACTAAGAGGTTAATTTGAACTCATCCTTGACACCATCACGATTCGTGCGTCTCTACAATTCTAATATCTAAGCGAAACGACTTTTCTTTAAATATCTTTCCACATTTGCATAAATTAATTTGTAATGGGGAATATTAATATTTCCGTGTTTAAAACTGTAATATCGGAGATTGTTCTCTTAAAAGATATACTTAGTCATTTCCTTTTTAAGAAAAATATCGAATCGTTAATTTACATTTTAGTATTTATTATGTTGTTCGTCCCTTTTCCGTTTCAAATTACAATAACATTCGATACAAACAAACTATATATTTTTACTTTAACGGATATTAGACAAAAATGTTTAGAGAATGAATCAGTATCTAGCATTCAACGACTATCGTTGTTTGTGATGTTATGTTAAAAGGCAATTTTTTATTTCATATCACTCTCAAGATAGGTAAACTTTAATAGAAACTGTAGTTAATTTAATTAATCAAAAGAGGTAAATAAAATCGCTTGTTATCAATGTTCAATAAAACTCGCACAAAATATTGGGTTGGCAACTAAATACTTTCGGTTTTTACTGATGAGCAACGTTCTGGTCGGCCTACTGAAGTTGATGATCAAATCAAAGTCATAATTGAAGAGGATCGTCATATAACTGTTCGAGGGGTTGCGGAGAGGCTACATGTATCGCACACAACAATTGAAAAACATTTAAAATGTCTTGGGCTGGTTAAGAAGCTTGGTATTTGGGTACCTCACGAATTGAAACAAATTCATTTAACACGAAGAATCAACTTTTGCGATATGCACCTTAGACGAAATGAAGTGAAGCAGTGATGATTCTTAAAAAGAATCATCACTGGTGATGACAAATGGGTCCTGTACAGTAACATAGTTCGAAAACGATCATGGAGCAAACACGATAAACCAGCTCAAACCACATCGAAAGCTGAATTACATCCAAAAAAGATCATGCTGTCAGTTTGGTGGGATTGCAAAGGTGTTGTGTTTTCTGTGCTGCTTCCAAGGAACCAAACGATCAATTCTGATGTTTACTGTCAACAATTAATAAAACTGGATGAAGCATTCAAAGAAAAACGGCCAGAATTGTCAAATCGGAAAGGTGTAGTTTTCCACCAAGATAATGCAAGGCCTCATACATCTTTGGCAACTCGTGGGAAACTATTGGAGCTTGGCTGGGAAGCGACGTCGCATCCCCCATACAGCCCTGATCTAGCATCATCTGATTACCATTTATTTCGAAGTTTGCAGAATTCTTTGAATGGCAAAACTTTCACAAATGACGATGACCTTCACTCGCACCTGGTTCAGGTTTTTGCTGATAAGGACCAGAAATTTTACGAGCGCGGAGTCATGCAGCTGAAAGAAAGATGACGAAAGGTCATTGAGCAAAATTGAAAATATATAATTGATTAAAAACTATTCTTTGTTTAAAAAAAAAAGTGTTTTATTTTATACCACAAAACCGAAAGTACTTAATTGCCAACCCAATAATTCTGCACAACTTCTCCACTAACCAACAAATACACATTGAATATTAAAAGGATTCATCCAAATATTAATAACACCCTGTTTACTATATAGGTTTCAAGAATTCACCTATCATCAGGTAAACTTGTTTTACTAGCGAACGATTCCTATGTAGGCTTTATCGTACCTTTTATATTTTCTATTTCTTTATTATTTTCTACAACAAGTGTATATCTACACACGACTTGCCAACTTTGTTGCCGACATGCGAGATAGATGCATTCTCGTTTCGTCGGTCAATACGTTTGTGCATTGTACGATAGAGGAAGGCAATAGTTTTTCAAATACACGTTGTTCTATTTCACACTCTTTAATATGTTTCATAGTTTTGAAAGTAGCACCAATGCTGAAGTACACGCCTACTTCCACTTATGGACCCTTTTATAGCTCCAATCTAAGCTCTACACAAGTCGATAAGAAAATGCAGATGTGAATATTTACAGACAGAACAGCCAGCAATTTTATACATCTCTGTCGAAAAGCCAACAATTTGAACAATTTGAAACATTTCAAGTAATAGGCAAATGTAACCAAAAGAACAACATCAACGAATAATAATATCAATAAAAGTATGAAAGGAAAATACCAGGGTAGCCGTTTATATTTCGGGAACTGATCTGATGACTGCATCGTGAAGTTTGTCATTTTTGACAATATATTTACCTTGACAGTTTTATTATCCTGTCGCTATTTCTATTGTTGACAGTAACTTGAAAATTTTATGTCAACGAAAAAATGGAATTAACTCGCGAACATTTTCGTGCAATTATTTTTCATAACATTCGGCGCGGATTATCTCAACAAGAATGCATCGACGAGCTGAATTCTTTATATGGTGATGAAACACCATCGAAAACTACAGTATGTCATTGGTATAGTGAATTCAAACTTGGACGACGTTCTTTAGACGATGAATTTCGTGAAGGTCGTCCCACAAACGTCGTTGTGTCGGAAAACATTAATGCAGTGTCTGAATTGATAATGCAAGGCCGTCATGTGACAAACCGTGAGATCGAGGCATCTCTAGGTATTAGTAACACCAGCGTACATAAGATCCTGCATGAATATTTAGTCGTTAAGAAGCTATATTCACGTTTGGTACCACATAATTTGACAACCGCTCAAAAAAGGACTCGCGTTGATTGGTGCCAAGAAATTCAGAAAAAATACAATGGCGGTGCTTCAAAGAACATTTATAAAGTCAACACAGGTGATGAATCTTGCATCTATACGTAAAATCCCAATAGTAAGCAGTAGTCGACTGTGTGGGTATTCCAATATGAGCCAAAACTAACAAAAGTTGTTCGCGCTCGAAGCACATCAAAACAAATGGTCGCCTGTTTCTTCAGAAAAACCGGTCATGTTGCAACCGTGTCTTTGGAGAGTTTTAGAACGATCAATTCCGAATGGTAAACAACTATTGGTTTGCCAAAAGTTTTTGAAGAAATAAGGAAAACAAACCGAAAACGACAAATCGTTCTCCACCATAACAATGCAAGCTCTCACAGGTCGGTTCAAACAATAGAATATTTGATCGGGCAAAACATTGAATTGATGAGCCATCCGCCCTACAGCCCTGATCTAGCAACCTGTGATTTCTTTTTGTTCCTACACGTGAAGAATAAACTTCGTGATCAACGGTTTTCTACGCCGGAAAATGCAGTTGAGGCATTCAAAACTCATATGTTGGAGATACCGCCTTCACAGTGGCAGAAATGCTTTTCGGATTGGTTTAAACCATATGTGAGCAACCAACGGCCCGCAGGCCGGATCCGGCCCGCGAGACATTGTCGTATTATTTCATGTACAATATCTACCGCTAATAATTATGAACACTACTTTAAAATGCACTACTTTTAAACGCGGCCCGCGAACGTATTTGCACGTTAAAGTTTGGCCCACATGTCAAAGATTGCCCATACTTGGTTTAAACCAAATGTGGATTGGTTTTCAAGGGGAATATTTTGGAAAGCAATAAAAACTATTTTAGATAATAAAATTTTTTTTTTGGTTTGCTATGCCCGAAATATAAACGGCTACCCTTGTATAATAAAATTAATTCTGAAACGTAATCTTATATAATTAAATAATGCTTATAGAGATATGATTCCATTCATACTCATGTGTAGAACATAACATAATAGTTTTATTTCAATAAATTTGTGTTGTGTGTGGCATTTTACAATGTATTATAATGGGGGGGTTGTAAAAGTATACATTGTACCAGATATGATGTATCTGTCGTAGAAAAAAATCAACGTCATGTTTTATTGTTTAGAAGAACATTCAATATGAAGCAATTTCTTCAAGAAAATGCTATACTTTTATTTATGTTCGTTATTTAATTTGATATGAACGAAATTAATGTAATTAAATACACTTTCTGTAACCGAATAGAAATTAAAAGAAGGCTAATTAACAATCAACATAACGAATGCGAATACAATAATAGTAAGCAAATATGTATGTACATCACAAGCTGGTATAGATAGTAGCGAACATCAATTTGTGACCCACTCACGTAACTCATAAGGTTTCCGAGATGTCAAAAGTCAAGGTTCACACAATGCACAGATCCTGTACAGAACATATCCTGTCCATATTTAACCATGTTTCAACGTTTGTTTTTTCGTGGTTTTTATTTCTTTTTCGGCGACTAGCACCTCATTAATTCGTGAATTGAATCGTCTCCGTTTCCTCCTCTTCGTACCGTTCCTTTCGAAAATGACGTGTTTTTTGTACAGGTGATTCATTTGTTTTAATACGTCTAATATTCTTTATACAATTTGCTGTAAGGAGCGTAAATATACTGTTTTAGTTAACATTACCGAGCGTACTCCGATCACACACTAATTTCTAATTGTAAAACTACACGCGTGCTTCATAAACAGGTTATAAATTCTGCATTTTTTTTATTCCGGCCTCGAGATCAATACCCATATGCCTCGGTGACTTATGCATGTAAACTTACTGTAGATAGAAAATAGGTTTGAAAATTAACTGGAACGCGAATTTTCCATTTCAGAGCCTATCGAAATGGCTAACAATAACACGTAAAAATTCGGCCAATAGATGGTAGCAAACTCACACAGCAAGCATAAAAGAGGTTCTATTCTCTACCAACACAAATCCTTATCTTGTATTGCATAATTAAACGAATTACTGAAGACATTTACCGTTAAAACTCAATGAAACCACAATATTATTTATAAAAATATTAATAATAGTTCATTTCCAAAAGAAAGATCAAATATACAAGCATACTTATATAATATGATATATATATATATATATATATATATATATATATATATATATATATATATATATATGTATGTATATATAATCCAAAATAATAATGTTAGTCGGGTATTCGGTCACTAATAGGAAAATTAAAAACCAATCCTTTGTTTTATACTCAATATTTCGCTGGAACTTACAACTTCATCAGGAGTTCTGAAACAATACCATGTACACTATATTGATCATAGTACTAATTGTTATCTTTTCTTACAAAAAACTAGATTAATTTAAAAATCATTAATATGTGATTTGCCATTCTTACTATATGCTACATACAAAACCGTAAACTATTATACTATCGCGTTAATTGTTAGTGATAGGTAAAGTTAAGAGCATGTTCCCCAAATGACTTGCATCTCAAACTAAACTATTTTCCGTGTAAAATCCTAAAAAAAAAGGAAATCTTTTTTTCTTTCTTCGAAAAGTGCTAGATTTTAAAAGAACTAATACACGAGGTGCAAACAAAAAACAAAAATATATGAATGTGATAAAGAATTAATCTGTGTGACACTTGACTTTCATAATATTAGATTGCAATAGATTGTACTTAACTGGTTGATATCAGATTTATAATTTATGGTGTTTGGATTTTTACAGATGTGAACTATTTCCAAGAATATTCTTTTCTTGTAGTTGTTTTCTGATTCTAAAATGACGGGATTGTTAAAATCAAAATTGTGATCATTATTGTTGACATGTGTGGCCAGGGCACACGAGTTCTTGCCAAGTTTGCAGTCACTTATTTGCTGAGTCACCTTTGTTTTATTGATTGCGATGTGTGACCTATGTAACATCCAGAGCAGTCTTTGTAAGATAGTCTATACACTACATTAGACATTGACCTCAAGGGAATTTTATCTTTGACTTTTGTAAAGATATCTTGAATTCTTTTGACATTATATTTCACTATTGTGCTAGAGATATTGGTGCTATTTAATATTTTAATTAACTGATTAGTCAATGGCTCAACGTATTGTTTCAGAACTCCTGATGAAGTTGTAAGTTCCAGCGAAATATTGATTATAAAACAAAGGATTGGTTTTCAATTTTCCTGTTAGTGACCGAATACCCGACTAACATTATTATTTTGGATTATCATATACACGGTCGACCAAAGCACCTTTAACAAATTTTATATATATATATATAAATAAATATAATTACAAAAAAAAACTAATAAAAATTATTGGAAATCGCAGGATGTATCAGGTTGTTCAAGTTTTTCGTTCGATAAGAGATGGCGCTATTAGATTAGTTTTTTTTTATTTTTCTAAAAATCGTACTACTTTTTTATGAACACGTGTGAAGTTTTCTCATTTTACATTTTCTAATTCGTATATTTACAAGTGCTTAAATTTGACGCATCACAGCATTTTTTGACAATAGAAAAAATTTTAAATTCTCATTTTTAGAAGCTGCAACACCTAAACAAATTCATGAACGATTGTTACAAGTGTATAAGGATTCTTCACCTTCAATTAGACCAGTAGAAAGATTGGTTGCTGAATTTAGACGTGGCCGTACAAGTCTTGAAGACGATCCACGTAAAGGTCGCCTGAAAATGCATCAAGTTACCAGAAATCGTAGCAAAAATACAGGATATGGTTTTGGACGATCGTCTATTAACCAAGAGTGATTTAGTAGAAACCATAGGCATCTCATTAGGTAGTGCGAGCAATATTTTGGCTGAAGTTTTGGGTTTCAGCAAGCATAAAAGAGGTTCTATTCTCTACCAACACAATTCCTTATTTTGCATTGCATAAACAAACGAATTATTAGATACTGAAGACATTTACCGTTAAAACTTATATGAAAGCCACAGAGAACCAGAAGAAAAACTAAAATATATACCTGCATGGCATATACAGACAATGAATTACCAAAAGCGCAATATTTCTATACAAATGGAAATACATGGTCTGTCGCACAGAAAACCGAACTTTTTTAAAATAAAAACAAAATCCTACTACTTTAGTAAAATTCATTTATTTCATTCAAAGTAGTCGCCTTCGGCTTCAATACAACGTTTCGCACGGTCAATTAACATATTGAGTGAATTTTTAAGTTCATCTTTAGAGATGTCCTTCAAGATCGCTGTTGATGCCTTTTTAATGGCTTCGACGTCGACATAACGTGTCTTTTCATCGGCAAATGTAGTTTGGAGAATAGACAGAAATTACAGGGGGGCAAATTCAGTAAATGAATGGTCGATGATTAAAATGCCATTTGTAGTTATAAAATCAGTGATAAGCGTCGAGCGATGACATGGTGTATTATCGTGTAACAAATACCAGGTACCGTTTTCACGATATCGAGGATGCACACGACGAACACGCGCCAAAAGACGCTTCATAACACCAAGATAATATACAGCATTAACTGTTTGACTAGTTAGTGTTTGTCCACTATGCCTTTCGAATTATTAAAACCAATCAACGTTATCTTCACATTTGATTTCTCAAAACGGCTTTTTTAGGTCTTTCTTCGCTTGGATGCCTCCATTCAGACATTTGACGCTTATTCTCTGGATCATATTGAAAACACCACGTGTCATCGCCAACTACAAAAGAATATCTGAAATTTTCTATCTTTTTTGAATCTTTAATCAAGTCTGTACAATGTTGACTTCGGAGCAATTTCGTCAGTCAGTTTGTGCGGTACAAACCTTGCACAAATCCTTTTCAATCCCAAATGCTGTGTCGAAATGCGATGAATTGAATTTTTGAAAATATTTAATTCCATTCCCACGTACCGCAATGCGGATTTCGGCTCATTTCTAATAAATTTTCGCACAAGCTTGATGTTACTTTCCGTAACCACAGATTTTTTTGCACCAGGATGTTCGTCGTCATTTACGTCCGTATGACCGTCTTTAAATCGTTTTTACCACTCATACACACTCGAACGTGATAGGCACGCATCACCATACACTTGTTTCATCAAATTAAATGTTTTTGTAAACGATTTACCGAGTTTAAAACAAAACTTGATATTTGTCGAAAATTAATTTTTCGACTAATGTCAAGTACACGCTGTTACTTTGTGCGTAATTTCTCTGCTTCGAATGATGCAAATGTCGTGATATTTTAATATAATATTGGTGAGAGATCTACCTTACCCATGCATATTTTTTTAATAGGTGACGTCACTAGGAATTACTATTTTAAAAAAGTTTCGTTTTCTCTGCGACAGGCTATGTATAAAGAGGTCAGAGGAGCCAATGTGTAAACCCGAACATGTGTCAAGCGGAGACTTAAAGATGTGTTTGATAGCATAATATTGCCTTCTCAGGTCAGTAGATGGTTCTTAATCTTCTATTAATAATGCGTTTATGGGAGCATACCTCATAGCGAAAACGCAGAGCCGTAAAGCTTCATTGTGCATGACTTCTAATCTTCTCGATTATTCATATTTGTATTACTGTAAAACAACCAATCGTAATCTAGTAGTGACCTAATATATGCTCTGCAGACGTTCATTGAATATGAAAAAATCTGAACCCCATCTCACTATCGTTATCATCATCATATTTAAGGCACTTTGGTATTTTCCGAGGCGCTCATTTATATGCCTTTTCAAAGTCAATCTATTATCAATATATTGGGTTGGCAACTAAGTACTTTCGGTTTTGTAGTACAAAAAAAAACACTTTTTTTTTAAACAAAGAATAGTTTTTAATCAATTATACATTTTCCATTTTGCTCAATGACCTTTTGCCATCTTTCTTTCAGCTGCATGATTCCCCGCTCATAAAATTTCTGGTCCTTATCAGCAAAAAACTGAACCAGGTGCGAGTGAAGGTCATCGTCATTTGGGAAAGTTTTACCATTCAAAGAATTCTGCAAACTTCGAAATAAATGGTAATCAGATGGTGCCAGATCAGGGCTGTATGGGGGATGTGGCATCACTTCCCAGCCAAGCTCCAATAGTTTCCCACGAGTTGCCAAAGATGTGTGAGGCCTTGCATTATCTTGGTGGAAAACTACACCTTTCCGATTTGACAATTCTGACCGTTTTTCTTTGATTGCTTCATCTAGTTTTATTAATTGTTGACAGTAAACATCAGAATTGATCGTTTGGTTCCTTCGAAGCAGCTCAAAAAACACAACACCTTTGTAATCTCACCAAATTGATCTTTTTTGGATGCAATTCAGCTTTCGATGTGGTTTGAGCTGGTTTATCGTGTTTACTCCATGATCGTTT